>CAIGQW010054471.1:1967507-1979140 GCA_903798125.1 Danio choprae
CAACAACAACAACAACAACAACAACAACAACAACAACAACAACAACATTTTTTACTTGTAAAACCCTTCTTGATTTAAGAAAATCTACATATTTGTATAAGTACAAACAAAAGATTTAAGCAAGAAAGGCATTTTTTTGCTATATATACAAAATGTCTTCTTTCTAACAAAGCTTAAAAGAAAAATCCAAACATTAACAGGGTGGGACGGTACACAAATCATCAAATTAGGGTTATCAAATAATGAATCCTCATCCTAAAATGCAGGGTAGAGTTAATAAATGCTGAATTATGCACTCAGACTCCTTTTAGAGGTTAAAGTACCACAAGTCTCCTTCTAATTACAAGTTATCAACAGTGGCCAAACCCATCATTTTAGAGATCCACAAAAATGCACTCGCTCTTGGATTGCACTGGGAGTTTATCATTGACTGCTTCTTTCTGTCTCAGAAACACACATTCAGACAAGAGATTTTAGACATATAAAACTAATCTGTATTTCTGTCAAAAAAGCATTTCTGTCCTTAGCAGTGAGAGAGCAGGTGTAACTGACAGATTTCACTTTCCTTGCAGGTCTCATTAACATGTTAAAAACACACTGAAGCATACTCACAACATTACACAAACTACACATCTCACACATCAAAAAATCACATATGTGATAGACAGGTGTTATTTTTCTGTGACTCTTTCACAGATTGAAAGTGAACTAAAGTGAAATAAAGAAACTAAACTAAAATGATAATACAATTTTAAATAAAATAATAAAATAAATGTTTTGCTTTCTACCACCTTTTTTCTTCATTCATTGTAAAAAAATGCAGCAGCTTCAAATAATTATTAATATTTAGTAAACGGTTGAAATTTTGTTTGCCCAATTCACCTATACTGCATGTCTTTGGACTATAGGGGGAAACCGGAGCACCTGGAGAAACACGGGGAGAACATGCAAACTCCACACAGAAATGCCAACTGGCCCAGATGGGACTCGAGATACCATGCTGCCCTGAATATTAGTTCAACCCTGAACCTGCACCAACATTCAACAAGAAATTAATGGACAGGTGCTGTTCTCAAAACAGCAATCTCTCGCATGGTGACCAATGCTTGCTTGCCTTCAGATGTGCACCTCAAATATGTGGTTTTCTTCAGCCTTCCTTTTCTTCAGACAATTTTACAAAACATAAAAAAAAGTTTGTCAAAGTATTTTCCTTTTTCTATTAGAAAAATCCTGGCATTAAAGGAGAAAGAGTAGCTCCGTCTCAGCCCTTCAAATCTCACACTGAGATTCCTTCTTCTTTGGGAAGCTGCGTTTGTCTAGCTTTGCCTCTCTGTACTACTTCTGCAAGTGACAGAGCAAAGCACACACTCAGTTGGAGCACAGCTCTCATTTGTGTCATAGAGCACATGGGAGTTTGCATCATAACTCACATCTGTCTTTTCGCCTACAGCACTAAATCTCTGTGGAGTGAATGTGAACAAGCCTGTAGGGGGCAGTGTGTACTTGCGCATGTCGTTTCCGGAGCTTTTGTTCATCAGCTAATGCGCTGGGATTTGCAACACTGCAATATTGAGCAACACTACATCCATGTGCCATCTTGCACATCATTAATATATGTCCCACTCTTCGATCGTTAATCTTATATGATGACTACAGCGTAGCAGATATTGTTTTTATGGTTATCTTGGGTAGTCAGACAATAAATAGTAATAAGCCGTATATTCAACCTCTCCTTCAGCAATTTGTCACACTTAACAGCCATAACCAAATTCAGCAAGTCGTGAGATATGAAACCGTGCTAAATATGGCTACTCAAACCTCCTGAGGGGAAAAAAAGTTATGTTGTTTGGAACAATGACAAATTATATTGTTAATCAGGAGGCAGTTTATCTGTTTATGAATTTTGGTTGGGGATAAAAAGTGCCAGGCTGATCTGGGGTGGTCAAAGTGCAATGACAAGGTGTTTTAAGATAGTATTAGTGACCTAGTTATTGGATACCCATTTGCAGGGATTTGCATGTGTGAACAAATGCAGAGGTGAGAGGGTTTTGGAGGAAGTTGCTGAGTTTAGCAGCAGGGCTTCGTTGTACTAATGTAGCTCCTTTTTTTTTAGTACAATACGTTAACAAAACAGAGCTTTGATGCCCTTGAACAATAAGAGAACCATGTAATGGGAAAAACGTAAGTGAATACTAATAAATGAAAACTGAATGATGATAGACTCTGACCCAGTACTTAGGGACAAGTTCGCTTAAAAATAATAATAATAATTCTGTGATCATTGTGGGGTTGTGTACACAAAACTGTTTCATAAAAATGGTTCTAAAAATGGAAATTTGTTATGCATTTTGGGCATTCATTTACACAATAATAGCATTCAGGGGGCTTGAAAATGGAAACTCGAAAATGGGTTTCAAAGTGCATGTTTTTGAAAACTACCATTGTTGTCTGTACACTATAACATGCATATTAAACATAATACTTGATGAAAACAACAGTGGTGGACTACAGGGCTGTGCTTGTGTGTGCGCTTAGAAGAAAGGTTTTTTATTTTTTATTCTTCATTCATTCATTCATTTTCATTTTGGCTTAGTCCCTTTATTAATCTGGGGTCGCCACAGCGGAATGAACCGCCAACTTATCCAGCATATGTTTTACACAGGACTCTGGGAAACATCCATACACACCCATTCACACTCATACACTACGGACAATTTAGCTTACCCAATTCACCTATACCGCATGTCTTTGGACTTGTGAGGGAAACTGGAGCACCCGGAGGAAACCCACGCCAACACGGGGAGAACATGCAAACTCCACACAGAAACGCCAATTGACCCAGCCGAGGCTCGAACCAGCGACCTTCTTGCTGTGAGGCAAATATGCTATCCACTGCACCACCGTGAGGCCCTTTATTATTCTTTTTTTTTTGAAATTTTTTTAATAAAATGCCAACTACTAGCCTAGCATGCATGTTATAGTGTTTTTGCAGTTTTCACAGATCAATGAAGATTATTTTGTTGTGTTGTTGTCTTTGCATAACATTAAAATAATGCATAGAAAAAAAAATCTTTTGTCATATAAGCATATCATACATCATAACATCTATGTAAGACAAAGAGGTGTGTGAGAACACTTTTAGTTGATGTTAAATGTGATGCTAAATAGGATGTTTAAATATGAATAAGTGCAAATGAGATTTGAGAGCGGCAGAAGAGTTGCTGTAATTGGTTAATTGGCTTAAAGACACTTGGGATTTCAGTCACCAAAATGGTAAACCATCAACAGCATTGAAGGTTCCTCGAAGAACATCCATGGAAACTTTCCATTCTGCGAAAGATTTTTAAAATGGAAAAAGATTCTTTCAGTTATGATAATATTTATCACACTAAGAAAAACATGGTTCACGGTTAACATTTTGCAGAAAGGTTCTCTGGGAAATGGTATCTTCTACTGTATGTCATCGATATAAAAAAAAACTCTTTAGGTATATTTATTTACAGGAATGTTCTGTATATCCATTTATGTACTGTATTTTCTTGTAATATGTTACTGTAAAGAGCTTTAGTGTCCAACAGAAACAAGGAAGTCAGAGATGGTGAGTAAAGAATATTTTTTCGAACTCTTCAAGTCAAAGCACAAATCAAAAATCCTGTGAGGCTACCTGCCAAACACAGGTACACACTGTTTGTGGTCAAAATCCTCCTTCCTCTCAGTTGGGATGCATGGAGCTATATCCATCTCTCTGGCAATCACTCAAATTAAAGGTATTAGTCATTATACACTTGACCTCCTTATCACCGTTCATCTCTGCACTTGATCTCCCATTTTAGATTCTGCCTTACCAGATTATTCTGCCCCCTTCACCACATAATGACCAACTCGAGTGGAAGAGCCATCGGGCCTGCAGCCCCTCTGCCCCATTCCTGGAAGGAAAGGAAGATGGCTACAGCTGCTGTAAAGCAAGATACCCATGGGTGATCCACACATTGGTACCCTTCATATGATGGAGAGGGAGCCATTAGAGCAAAAATACTTTGAAAATGGTGCGCAACGACATTGATTCTGGATATCGTATAGTATAATCCACCAGGACTAATGCAAAATGATGGCCATGTGCTAAACATTCTAATGGCCCGATGGGGTCTATGCCAGTTTTCTTGAAGAGGACTTCTAATGGACGCAACAGTGCTTTTGAATTGGTTGGAAGATTAACCAGCTGACATTCCCAACACACCACCAGCGTTATATTGGACCACAAGGTGTTTACATGTTTTTGCCTTCCCTAACTGGGCTACAATGAGCCACCTGGAAAAGGATTAACTCTAGTGGCAATAACTCTGTCCTTGCTCTCCTTTCCTCTGAAGGTCCCAGAACAGCATTCCTAGCCTGGACCACAGCCACTCCCCAGTCTTCCATACGACATCTGTGCTCAAAAATTCCCAATAATTGTGTCAATTCCTGCCAATCTGTACTCAAAATCAACGGATGCCTGAAGTGGGAATTAACCTCCACTGTATTTATATCAGTTGTTGGCTGGGAATGAATACATACAGGCAGTACCACATCCCCATGCACACACCTTACCTTAACCTTGTGACTCATATCCAATGCTACTTGGAGAACGAGTGGCAGTATCAGTGCTCTCTGTCATGGCCCCCTATGTTCCTGATCTATTCCTTAGAACCATATCTCTGTGCTGCGGGGCTTGAGGGTTTGCATTGTCCTGTGACCTAGGAGCAGGTTTGGGGAGAGATAGAAAGAAGTGAAGAGCTCTCTGACCTCAAAGCATACCATGAGATGAGACTTTCTCTTATGGACCACTGGTGGTGCATCCAGGCCTCTTGGCCTAGCAATTGCCAGATGGTCAGCTGATCTTCCTCCTGTGCTTGGACCACAGGTCTTCTTGTTCTTTCCTGAGGTCTATCAGGGCTGAGGTCTAATAGTATGACTTCTTTTTAATGTATTTTTCTAATAGTATGACTTCTTTGGTTTCAGGCACCATTGTAAAGAGGTTCAATGTACAACTGTAAACAAGGAAGTTAGGGATGGCGAGTAAAGAATATTTTAATTGAACTTTAATTGAATACTTTAATTGAAAGTGCTGATTATATTGGATCAGACAGTAATGTTGACAGTAACTGTTTTTATGTTTTTTATGTTCACTATTGCTTTGTCTTAGTGAATTAATTTTTTTTTTAAAAACAAAACAGGACAGAAATTACCATATTACTTTTAAATGATGTCTTTTGATATAAAAAATCTTGATAACAATATACGTGAAACTACAAAATAAAAAAATAATGTATTTTTTTAACTAATTTTTTCTGTTCTAAACTTTTACTTAAAAAAATGTAAATAAAGCTGTTGACAAGTGTTTTTTGTGACAAACATATACCGTATGAGATATAGGTTTTAAAAAGAGGGCAAAAACCAAAAAAGATGAAGGTGAGAGAGAGAGAGAGGAAGAGAGAGAGAGAGAAGATGTTCAATAATTGACAACCTGTGTATTTTTAACACTCTCCCCATTCATTAAAGATGCTGTTGGATGAGAGTCACAGCTACTCCAGTTGCTCGGGGACTGACAGGCTGTAAATCATTCAGCGCCACCACGTGTGCTGCCGCTCTTCACTTGCACTAACCAGAGGGGACCACTGCCTCACAGTGAGACTCTGTGATTTCAGCACCAAGCTAACACTAATGTTAATTTTCCGATGCTTGTGCTTCATCTACACCAACCAGCAGGGGCCACTCCTTCGTAAAGCTAACAGTATTTGCTAGAGATAAGATGATATGTACTGTTTTTCTGAGGTCCACTTATAAAGTTATCAAGATTTTCACTCATGAAAGCGTCATGATTTTGAAGTTTTGACCTTCCTCATTAGAACATGCCATTCAAATATAGGCATGGCAGATTTCTTGGAAGTATATGCCCAATAGACTGGCTAACAGTTTTGCATGTTTAAATTTTTTGTATGCTTTGCTTCTAGGTCCCAAAAGTTTTCGATTAAGGTTAAAAAAACACTAACATCTAAAAACAGCTACTGACACTTGTCTTCTGTGTTATTACTGTCAGATCTAGTATAATCAATATAACACACAGTATAGTCTTTTAGTTTCAATCTTTCTGAAAATCCTGAATTGAATTGTGCCTTCTGAATCAACAAATCTGTGGTCAAATTAAGTGAACCAAGGATTTTTTCTTACTGATGTGGTCTGGAACTTTGTTAAAATTAAAGTTCATTCACTCTTTTCTAATGTTGGGATCAGAAGGAAAAGGCAATGCACAGCATCTTGTTGTCTCTAAAGTCATGTTTATAATTTGATTCCCACCTATGGTAGATCTGTATTTGCATCTTTTGTAATTACCCACTGCATGTATGAAACAGTGGGCGGAGCTAAACAGACAATAACATGGAAACAGGGGGATAATATAGTATGTAATAACGTGGTTCATTTCACAGCCTGCAGTTTGGGCAGACTGGCTTCAGTTTAAGCTTTAAGTTTTAAGCAGTTTAAGTTTTAAGTTTTCAGACTAACAAAAAATGTTGAGTTATGAAATTTGCAGGATGTTGTTATACTGCAATGACCTCGCATATGTCAAAAGATCAGGGAATAAAAATTTCTTAGTTCATGACCCCTTTACAATGCAAGGAATATGGTTTGTTGATTTCAATACAACAACCTGAAAAGACACACACAGAGGTGTTGGAGATCACATCACTATTTCTTGCACTATTTTAGCATACCTTACAACCTACCTGTGTGGTCCTATTTATGTTATTTTATTTTGTTTTTCAGAAACTTTTATCTAAAGTGACTCTCTCACACACAACATGCTGGTTATTCAATCCCGCACCTAAAATCCCTGGCAGTGCCAGGACTCGAACATGCAGTCATTGGATCACAAGTCCGAGTCTTTAACCATTAGGCCACGGCTGACCCGATGTTCACCAATCCAGAAAGTCTTTCACTCAAGGCTTTTCTTCATTCTTCACTTTTATTCAAATACATCATTAGTAAGTCACCTTCAAATCAAAATGGACTGTTCTTATTTTATAAAAGAAAAAGCAATATGGAACCATGATCTCTGTTCTGTAGACTGTTGATGTTGAAAATGTAACTCTACAGTTTAACAGTTGAAGTTACAGTTGAAGTGACTTAAATTGACAATTTTAGGAGTTTAAAACAATATATGGTATACGATGCTGAAATAAATCCATTCAATAACTGAAAAGATACCCGCAGCTCATTTTCTGTTTAATCATTTACCAACATCCAGGATTGTTTATCACTTAAAACTACTACAAATGTCAGTTTGTTAAACCTTTAAACATCAAAACTTGTCAAAATAAAGATCAAGGTCCAATAGTGCAAAATAATAAACAGAAGACACTCATGAATCACAAACTGTCAAAATCTGATAATTAATGGATATTCTTACAGTGTTGATTATAAATGATTTAGCAGAGCATCTTTAATCCAAACAATATTTTCTCTTTCTTCAACAACATCTCTGAATGTGAGGGCGGGACAACCTGTCAATCACATGAGGCTGACTAAGAGCAAACAACATCTATTCAGTGATCCAATCAATTTGCATTGGTTTAATTCAAGTCACTTTTTTTGGTTCTAGAAGCTGTTTTCATCTGCCAATTGTTGTAACAGGGCATAAAAGTCTATTGCAACATCTGTTTTATGCTGACTTTAATACATCCATATAATTCTGTATTAGCAGTGCCAAGACATCGAATTGATGATCGACAGTTATGACTGGTCAGTTTACATGTCAGTCAGATGTTTTTTGTCTAATTTGCTGCTTCTTTGGCAGAATAAACCGCAATCTGTTCAAGACTTTATGCTGATAGACCACAATATGGCAATGAGAGTCTAATAAGAATATATTAGCCTGGAAATTCATCAAGGAACAAGGCAGATTACCAGAATCACTATAACCTAGTAAGTACCATGAGGCAATACATTGGAGATGCAACAGTGCATTATCAAAGCATTTTAAATTAATGTGAGGTGGTCCATTAAAAAAATAAAGGATTGCTAGTTGAAAATGTCCCCAGAATGTCTCTTCAGGCCCATGTTTCCATCATAATAATTGACAGGACGGTGCCTGAACCATCTGGCCTACCCACTCGTGCCTGCTCATTTCTGGCATTTCATTGGCACTGAGGTGTTTGTGATTTAGCAGAGCATCTCTGCTGAGAGCGGACTGGTCATTGTTAATCTGCTGTTAAAGCTGAGAACAGTACATCTCTAGAGGGAATGGCAGCAACTGCTGCCGTCAGAATTACAATTCATCCCAACCCGCTTTCCACAATGTGTACGCAGAAATGCTCGCCCGCTCATAATTAGCTTGGAAATTACAACAAGAGGGGCAACATCCTCACAGTAGTGAGAACAAACTGAGGTGGAAAGATGAATAATTTATATCTAAGAAAGACAGTGTGTCAGTGGGGTCATTTTGTGTAAAAAAAAAAAAAAAAAAAAGAAAGTGAGCGAGAAAGTGTAATTTTCTCAAATTATATAAAAACATACAACTGCAAAATCTTCAGCGTGATGTTATAGCATTGTCAGCGTTGTTTTATATATATATATATATATATATATATATATATATATATATATATATAGATAGATATATATAGTTAGATATATATATATAGTTAGAAATGTGTTGAAAAAATCTCTCCGTTAAACAGAAATTGGGGAAAAATATACAGGGAGCTAATAATTCAGGAGGGCTATTAACTGTATGTGTGTGTGGTGTGAGTATGTATTGATGTTTATTTTAGGTTTTCGACAAGTCCAGAAGAGATTGCTTAACACAATTTTCAAGCCTGTTGAATTATGAACATTGATCACCTTATGCAACTCTTCAAAATGTTGTCCTTGTTATAGATTATTTATAAATACTTTACTTTTTTCTGAAATCGTGAAAGCTTCTACTAACTGTAAAGAGGCCTAACTCATTTAAAAAACATATCGCAAGTCATCTCCTTCAACTTTCATTAAAAACTTTGGGGTTTTCATCCGTTTGACAACAAAAACAATGTTTCCCATTCGGACCCAGATAAATAAAACTTTAGACCAGTTTTCTGCCCACACAATTAATATGTTCCTCAGCAAAGGCTAAACTCCCCTTTTGATTGTTTCTAATGATGTCCCTGATGATGTTTGGTCATTGTATGGCATTCAGTCAAAACTCTTTTAAACACTATATCTCACAATCTTTACCCTGTTTAGCCCTCAACTGACTGACAATTCCAGCTGCAGTGTTGAACTGACTGCTCATTCAGATTCTCCACATTATTCTGTTCTCTTATATATTCAGGATTTCTGGGGGACGTGAATGAGTTAGTGACTTCTTAATATGATACTAGAAATCACAGAAAAACACAGAAACGTTTCTACGTTTCTTAGTGCCAACTCTTGATGCACTTTAAAATTAAAATAATTATGACAATAGCATAAGCAAAAACATATTATGTAAAAAAGAGATAGGCTTTGAATAATAACCACAAGACAAAAACACTGAAGTCAACGCCAACTAGGGCACAAACAAATAACAACAGGCACAAACAAAAGGCATTAAACCACATAGGAATAAATAATAATATGTGCCACTATTTGGCATAGTTTATTCATGCCACACTGCATTGCTGGGTTTTGCATCTGAACAGTATTATCTACAGATTCCACATGCACCTGCTCAAAAATAAGTTTGACAGAAAATGAGTAAATGAGAAATGAAAAGGCTTACTTTGTGGCTATCTACGTCTTTTACCCTTTAAAGTTTAAAGCTCTTTTGCAAGGCAGAAACAGAGGCTGTCAAAGTAAAGCCTTTCTTAAGAATAATACGGGGAAGAAACTGTCAACGCAAATTAGTCACACATAGTGAAAATGCAAACTTTCTGCAGAAATCTGCCCTTTAGGATGTATGTTTATTTAATTATTCAGATAAAAAAAAATCCTCATATACCTACATTAGAAGGTCATCTTTCAATTTGGAAACTCTAATTAATTTATTTAGTCTTATTTATAAATGATTTCTTCCTACAGTATATTGCTGTACTGACTGTGCACTTTATTTTGTTTGAACAAAATCTAATTCTAAAGCTCAAAGTGATTAAAACACCTAAACGAAATATAAAACAAATTTGCACAGTGCATTTGAACCTTCACGGAATAATTCAAGGACGTTTTTCTCCTCTTGGATAATAGATGTACATATTAGCAACACCAGTTTGCTTTTAACATCGACATTTACACAGCTGTAAACACTGTAAAAACAAAACTTTTTTTATTATAAATATCATGTCCACGAGAACCTTGAATGTCCCTTACTCTAAACTGGATACTGGAAACAATATATGCGCATTGTAAGTACAGCCTGTAAATGAAACGCAATTTTTTTCCTCATTGATTTAGAATAACCACTGCATTAGTTACAAATTTTGATTAAAGTAACAAAATTGTATTTATGACAATAGTTTATCTTTTTATTTGAGTCTACTCAATTCCTTTAGTAGCATTTACTTAATTATTTAAGTATTCAAAAATTTACTCTGTAAAAACAGTGAGTAAATCATAATAAAAGGTTTTACAGTGCATATACAGTACAAGAGTACATATATTTCCTAAGATGCTTCTATTTTAAGCTTTCTTGTAAGCAAAGTCAAGTTAAAAATACAACTTCTTAACTCAAGGACGTTCTTTAAACTCAACAGTTTCTGTCCATAGCTGGCAAAATGCTTGTTGGCATTTCCTCCATGTCATAATCTCTATGTCAGAAAGTGTGGATTATCCACAAAAGGAGCATTTTCTACGTGGATTTGCATGCTTGGATTAGGAGCGTATCTTGCACACGCTCATATTTTAACACCATGTGGGGATTTTTTATAAACTATTTCCATCACCAAAACAATCTCTCTACCAAGCCGACGCAAAGCGCCAAATGATTTGTGTATAGCTTTTGTGTTCACTAAATCCTCTCTAAACAACAGACCCACTGCTGTGTTTCATCTTCTGGCACGATCTCAAAAGGTTTAATTATGAAAGAGGAAATGGATGAGTATCAGAGAGAGGAATGCAGCTCTGAATGGGTCTGATCTCATCAGCCCATTTGACCTCTCAAGATTCCAGCGTTTTCATAGCTGTAGTGCTCTACGTGTTTCATAAGACTCTCATAAGACACAATGAGAATTAGTGAGGGGAGAATCTGCGTCTTCATAAACCCCCGAAGAGCCACTTAAGCAGTTAGTCTGCACTGATCCCTCTCACTAGGGATTCCACATGTGCAGTCTTTACAAACACTGTTTGATTCTAGTCTTTCGGAAACTCAGCTTTGCATTAATTAAAGTCAAATCTCACCCCCACATGCCACCATCTTTACCATCTAATTATTAGCAAACTAGGACATCTGTGCATGAACAAACCAAAATTGCAGTCATTTAGAGTGTTAAGCCTGGTGCACGGTGGGTTTTGTTTTCAAAGGCTAAATTCGGCCATTTGAAAAGATTTAGTCATAAACTTATTTTAAGGTTTTTATATAGAATTTTAAAGACAATGAATTTTTAAACAAAACATCATATAATGTCATTATGTTTATACATATACAT
>CAIGQW010054471.1:1980297-1999965 GCA_903798125.1 Danio choprae
CACACACACACACACACACACACACACACACACACACACACACCATACACACCATATCGCTTCTTTTAGTTCCATGTCTCTATATAACCATATCATTTCCCACTAGCAACCGTCCTCTGCCAGATTACACACATACCATATATACACACAAACACATGCTCTCCATCTCCTTCTCCTGAATAAAACATGATCTCCTTAATCAATAAATCACAACCTCTCAGAACTAAAAAGCATGACTCCAACTTTCCATGTTGTTTCAGAATGCACACAGCAGCAGAAGGCTTGAAGTCTTCTTCACTGTCAACAGCCACAACCGACGGCAAGCCAAGCACTTTTGATGTAAATTAAATGGTAGACTTTCTCACACACTCACACAGAGAAAAGCCATAAAAAGGTAATGACACCGCGAACAGGCTTCTTTGATATGCTTTATGAAAGACCACTGTTGTTTTCCTCACAATCCCAAAAGGCAGCTTTTAAACCAATCGATCTCACTCACTGTTCAAAAACCACAGTGAGCTACCTACACGGAGAGCATTTTAGGGTATCATAGGTACATTACTGGACTGTAAGTATGGATGATTCCAAAAGAAAAAAGAAAAAAAAACTGCAGTATGAACTGGTATGACCTGAGTGAATCTTTTGCTTTAAGTCAGTGGTTAACTAAGTCACAAGATTTCAGCAAACGAAATTGTATTACATCATTGGCTTGATACAAAATGGCATGCTACCACATGTATTATATATAGTAATAATAATATTTTTTTTTTATAAAGTTTGGTTAATTATTCCTGTATTTTTTTGATTATTTACACTTTCAAACTGCATTATGAGGGATCTCGATCTCTGCTCTGAAAGCTTTTGATGTCAAAAGGTTAAACAAGTGACTTTTAATAACATTTTTAGTAGTATTCAGAGAAATGTTGGTTAGGTTGGACATGTAAATTAAGAACCCAGTAGGGAGCTGCCAGTATTTTTGCTGTTCTTGCAGATTTATTTTTAAAAGATAGTATTTCATAACCATCAAACTACCAAAATGTCAACAAACCCAACTTACTAAACTGCAGAGTTGAATCTTTAACATCTAAAGTTGTCAGAGCACATATAAAGGTCCCATTAAGCAAAATAAACAGAAAACACAAGTTAATCAAAAAAAATACTGAAATCTGTTAATTAACCGATCTCATTTGCATACATTTTTATTGTCCAGCAGATAAAACGTTCGGTGCTGTAAATATTCTTCTTTCCCTCATATTCCCATCAAGTAATTGTGTGTTTAATATTCGTCTAATAGACATCTTAACATAGACTTCTTGGCTAAAACATTGCTAAATTTGGGCTGTCAGTAAAAAATACAATAGACTAACAAGAGTACAAATCTAAACTAGTTATCCTATTGACAGATTAGACATGCTTCACATTTGTATTCATTTATTTTCCTTCGACTTAGTCCTTATTTATTAGGGGTCACCACAGCAGAATGAACCGCCAACTATTCCATCACATGTTTTACGCAGCGGATGCCCTTCTGTCCGCAACCCAGTAATGGAAAACACCCATACACTCCTACATTCACACACACTCTCATAAACTACAGCCAATTTTGTTTACCCAATTCACTTATAGCGCATGTCTTTGGACTGTGGGGGAAACCGGAGCACCCGGAAGAAAACCCACGCCAATGTGGGGAGAACATGCAAACTCCAGACAGAAATGCCAACTAGTCCAGCCGGGACTTGAACCAGCAACCTTCTTGCTCTTAGGCGACAGTGCTAACCACAGTGATTTTCACTGACAGCTCAAATTTTGCCTTGTTTTATTCTATGTTGTTTAAATGTCTATTAAACTTCTAATAGACACACAAAAATGGTTGCTGGGTTCTAGCTTATACTATTTTGAACCTATTTTGAATCAATACTATCACTTTGTATCCCTAGAAATTTGAATTTCACTACTCATTTGTAGGTCAATTTCTGATAAAAGTGTCTGTCAAATAAAAAACTTAAAAAGCTATAAAAACAGTTAAATCCTAGTTTTGGTTTACTTATTTAAACTAAGGTTTATATTAGTTTATACCTGCTGATATAGACAGTAAATGCCTAATATGTAGGGGCAGAACACAGCTTTTTGGACTTTTGTTCTTGCTATTGTTCTTTAACATGTCCTTATGGTGTCACAGCCTTTAGGGCGCTGCCTTGGAAGTGAACTGAAGGCTAAGAGGAGCAAGGCAGCTCACTAGGTTTTGAACAGAGCGGTGCTGATTTGTTATACTTCAGCAAATGGAATTGCTATTGGATTTCGTACTTGAAATTCAGAGCACAAGGTGGAAGAAAGGTTCCCATTTCAAACCTGGTGATTTTTTTTAATCAAATATCTACTCAACCTACATGGACAAAGACTTATGCCTGCAACGGAGAACTCACATACAAAATCCAGTGGATAATGAATATTATTTTTGCATGTATGCGTGATCAGGAGCTCCTTGGCCTGGAGATACTGTGGTTGACCTGAAAGCTTAATGTGAAAGTGTGAGGCTTTTACTAACCAGCAGAACAAAGCTCATTAGAGATATTAAAGATCACAGTGGAGGGAGCGGGGCTGTGATCTCTGCCCCAACACACTTGTCTCTGCTCTTTCACATTATCTCAGTCTCTCTGTACAGAGATTATTTATAGTCTTCACTTTAAGCATTGCATATATTACTGCTTTTTTCCACATACTATTCGTTCACACATAATTCTTTAAATCCTATTATAATCCCCAAATTAAGCAATGTCACAAAAATGAGGAGCTGTGGCCAACAGACACTTATGTTTATGTGACAAGAAGTTGTTATTGAGGGAATTTTATTACATTACATTTTTGACATAATCCACTTAGTATTTTTGTTCGGAAACTACCTTTTACCACTCAGTACTTTTGTAAAAGAATGGTAAAAGTAGTTTACAATTTGTTTGTTGCAGATGAATTGCATATTTAATTTGCATAAGAAATTACCCCCAAAAGAAAATGTTAAGTCATTATTGTGTTTCATGTGAGAAGCATCATATAGACATTACAAAAAGAAAGAAAGATACAAAAAGACATACAAAAGAAAGAAATACAAAAGTGACAAAAGGTAAATTTCTTATGAGTAAGCCATTGAGTCATTCATTTGATTTGTTCAAATGACTGATTCATTCAGCAAGAAAGTAAACAGCTCTTTATTTGACTGGCCAGTTTGAATCATTGACTCACCTTATTCATTAATAACACAGCTTAATTCAGAAACAAAACACTGTTTTCATGAACAAAACTGAGGAAAATAAACGGACAAAGTGGTCTAAATTATAACAGAATATTGGATTTGAATTAAGTGAACTGTTATAAAATGAACATCACATTTGCACTTGCTTTATCTGGGACAGAAACAGCACTTGGGTTATGTTTCTTAGCTATATCCTATGAGAAATATGACAAATGAGACAAATATCTTTCTGAGCAACACAGTAATGGTGTTTACTTCCTAAATTAATCAGTGTTTTGAACAAACTGTGAATCATGAGTGAATAATTCAATGACTCAAAAAGACACAATGAATTTAGAGCAGCGCATTACTCTTTCTTTTTTTGAAATGTAGAAGTAAAAAAAAAGCATAGCAAAAGCAGTTAAGTGGTATGCTAGCAGCTCAGAGTCATTTTGTTCTTGAATAAACCATTTTTTCTAGCTTTTACTGCAACAACTGAATAAATGATTTAGTGGCATTCGGTAATATATTACAACACATGTTGTTTTAATTACATATAGAACACAAAGTCAGTGTCTGCTTGTCACTAATTCTTACAATTACCACCATTTTCTGAGAAATGAGAGATACTTGTACTCCATTGCTTAGTTAATAAGAGTGTGTATGTCTGCCCAGGGTCTGACCTTATCAATTCGGTTAGATCAATAGTCCCTCATCAACACACTGAGACAAAGGACTGATTATTCTGCCACGGCCTGTCCCTCAAAACACTTGGCAAAGGTCAAGGTGAAGCACAACACAGAAGGAGTCTACAGAATAAATGTTTGTTTTTATTGATTTCCAAAGGGGGACAAAACAATCCAATTCAGAATTATGGCAGGGAGCTTTATATAGTGAAAGCAGCATAGCAGACTTTCTACATGAGTGAAAATAAGCTTTGAAAGAAATATGACCTTCACAAAATCTCAGACCTTGATTCCATGTTTATTTTACAATATAGACAAAAGCATTACTCGCATATCAGATTCGTGTCACATTTTACTGTATTAGTTTTGAAGACGGTTTCGGGAAGAGTAGTTTTAAGGCTCTCTCTAATTGGATTTCTCCAACTCAGTTTGGCACTCAGGGTTGTAGAATTAAAAATCAGTCAGCATTAATAATGTAAGCTGTACCTTGGACAGTAAGTAGCGACCCAAAAGACTCCCACGTTTAGGTTTTTCCTCTTCAGATCATGCCTGGAATACCTAAATATTTGTGAGAAACTCAAAGTCTGTTCACCTTGGTGAGTTGTTGAAAGAAGAAACAAAGTTCTGGGTGGTCATATGATAACAGGATCACTTCCTTGAAAGAATACATTGGACAGAATCAAATTTATTTGGCGTTACCAGTCAGAGGTCAGTGAGAAAAGGTTGTGGGAGCAATATGATCTATAAATCCAGCTGTGTAGCTGATAATCCAAAACAAGTCCTGGGTATTTTGAAGACAAGAGGTATACATTTCTATGAAATCTGATACAAATGTAGAGCAACTTTGGTTGTGATTCTTACTTTCTTTCTTTCTTTCTTTCTTTCTTTCTTTCTTTCTTTCTTTCTTTGGACCAATAGACCAATTTAGTTCACTATTGAACAATTAATTAATATCAAGATGTTAGGTGTCTGCTGATTAACTGTGAAACATTAATATATAAGAAAGCTGAGGTAACTTAATGTCAGGTATAATCACAGCTAGCGTTTTTTAGCCATCGATAAACTTCTAGTTATAGGTATATGTGACTATTTTCAATTTCATAAGGTTCCTTTAATGTTGTTAAAACACAAACAGTTAAATATACTTAACCATTCATTTAGTTGTTGGACCAGTTGGCATTTCTGTGTAGAGTTTGCATGTTCTGCCTGTGTTTGCGTGGGTTCATTCCGCTGTGGCGACCCCTGATTAATAAATGGACTAAGCCGAAAAGAAAATGCATAAATAAATGAATGACATGATGCGGAAAAATTACATTTAATGCAGTGCTTCTTGTCTGACACCCACTTTATATCTAATATCAATCAGACAGCAAAGATCACAGATTTTTACAGAAATCTGATCTTAAAAGTGGCGATTTTGTAATGGCTTGACAGTTCACCGGAAACGCTTGGGCTGGCTGACTAAAAATTAAAAGTCAGTGTGCATATACCCCATTTCAAGGTTAATGAAAATAAATCGTAGGTAAGAATAATATTTAACATTTTATTCAGGCCCTTTTAGTAGCCAGAAAGGACAGCATAATACAAATACAGCATTTAACTTGTTTTTTTCACATTGAAATGTACATGTGCTGTGAGTATTTGCAACTCGTTTTCTATTTGTGTATGAAATTTGCAATGGATTTGCCACACGTGCAGTCAAACTGATTAAGATGTTTTCTTAAGTTGCAGCGCATTGATCTCTCTCGCCCACCATACTAAAAGGCACAATAAACAATAACTTTAATGTGGTTCATGGGTCACCTCACTTGCAATAATGTAATCGTCAGATATGCATTTAATTGTCCGTCTGCTACCATTAAATCAATGCTAACTGCTGTCTAACAATTTCGAAAGATTGTTTTGTTAAGCATACAATAAAGCTCCATGGTCCAGAAACAGACTGGGTGGGTTTCTTTTGTGTCTATTCTGATCAGAAACAGCAAGGATTACAGTATTTTTATGAGTGTAAGGGTGTGTATCTGCGCATATAACAAAACAAAGGTCTCTGATGTGCCGTGTAGCTGCTGCTTCTTCTGTCTAACACAATCCTCATGGAATCCCACCAGCACTCTCTTTGTTTTTTCAGTCTATTCACAACACCACACGACTTTGTGCACTGGTTAGTCTACTGAGGTCAGATGATGACAGCAATGAAAAGCACTGAGACAAAAAGGTAAACTTTCACTTCTGAGAAATTATATGGTATTTATATGTGTGTTCAAAGCCCTGAAGGTATGAAACTGAGCAAGGTGCATGAAACCCAGCTAACTTCTGTTGATCTGGATGTCACAGCAGATCCCAGTAGTGGTGTTTGTTTTTACCAAAAGATTCAGTGTTTTCGAACAGGCATATTTTGAATGTATTTGTATAGCACATTTACCATACATGCAGCTTCAAAAGCAGCTTTATAGAAAGTCACACTGTTTTGTCTGCCATGCCTTAGCACATTGATAAAAAGCAAATTTAACATATGCAAATAACAGTATATGAATGTGCAACATACAATGGTACAAAAAAACGAACAAAAACAACTAAAGAACACAGATAATTTCACTATTGTCAAACATTTCATGATGTAAAGTTTACATGGCATTTTAGAGACTCGTGGGGTTAACATTTCTCCCATAAACTTTTAGTATTTAGCACAAAATTTAAATATTAAATTTTAAATATACAGCTGTTCACCCGTGTACATTTTTTTAATGTGACCAATATTTTGAACATCACTTTAAAGATTTCATATGAACACATCAAGTTTGCATGTTTCGTTTTTTTAGTTTCTCTTTCCCTATTTTGTAAATATTGAGAATTTAAGTATGTTGTGAAATATCTAATAATCAGATTCTCTAATATGTGTAAGAATATGTTTTTCTTCATTTAAACAGTTTAATAATGATCATATTTTTTGGCCTATGATGGGTGATGGTGCCACCATGCTAGCCTGCGCTGCAGTGGAGAGATTAGAGCTGCTGGATTTACAACATGCTAATTCAATTATGTTTAAAACCAATTATTTTTGCCATCTATTTTAAAGTCTGGAACTTAAAATAAATGTTATTTGTTTGAAAACACTGATCACGGGGATGACATAATTTGATCAAACGCTCGGGCAATACGGTGGCTCAATGGTTAGCACTGTCAACTCACAGTAAGGAGGTCACTGGTTCGAGTCCCGGTTGGGCCAGCTGGCATTTCTGTGTGGAGTTTGCATGTTCTCCTCATGTTCACGTAGGTTTCCTCCGGGTGCTCTGGTTTCCCCCACAGTCCAAAGACATGTGGTATAAGTGAATTGGATGTGAGAACTAAATTGGCCGTAGTGTGAATGTGAGAGTGTATGGGTGTTTCCCAGTGCTGGGTTGCGGAATATGCTGGAATAGTTGGCAATTCAATCCGCTGTGGCGACCCCTGATAAATAAGGGACTAAGCTGAAGGAAAATTTATGAATGATTGCACACTCCAGGGACCAACCGAAACTGATCATACTGTGTGATCGTTTACATCAAACTAAAAATAAAAATGTGATTGGTTGTCACAAGTTAAAATTCTGATTTGTCTTGAAAAGTTCATTTTACCTACAAACTGCAGTCAAACTTATAAGGTTTTACATTGTTTCCAATGAGCCTGTGTTGGAAAAATTCCCAACATCCCACTTGACATAATAATAGTGGATGGCGTAGTCTTACTCAGAGGTTAGCTAGGCTATTCTGTCACAGCTGTTTCTTTGGAGTGTACTATGTCCTGCTCCTGCATCTGAAGGAAGATGATGCCCTTTTAAACTTGTCATGTTGAAATCATGTCTGTCAAGTAATTTACAGAACGTACATAATTTTGTTCAATTTCAGAGATTTCCCAATGCTGGAACATTACGTTACTGCTTGTACTCTCCTTTTGACTTCTCCATCCTGCTTGAGGATCTTCATATGCAGTCACTGTTACAGGACTGTGTTCAGGTTCTTCATAAGTTTCTGATTAAATTTTCTTTTTTTATTATTGTCTATTAATAAGCTGTTGGCAAGAGAGAGGGAAAAATACTTTAAACCAATAGAGGTCAAAATAATTTGAAAGTTCAATCAATGTTTTAAATAGTTGGACTGCAGCACCTGAAGCTTTTTAATGTTTCTGAACAACCTTCAGGTGTTGATAAAGATATTTTAAAAATTAGCATATTAAAACTTAGCCTTTGTAATTAGTTTTCTCCCCTTCCAAATGACCTTTGAATAATAAAAAAAATGGTTCATGATAATAAAGGAGACACATTCGCCTCACTGGTCACACTTTCAGACTGCAAACTACTCGGATGTTTCTACTCCAGAATAATATATAAAATAAAAACATATGTGGACTGTGAAACTGTGGACTGTGAAAAAAGGTCACAATTTTCAGATGTTGAATAAAAGCCATTGAATAACAAAGTTTTAATTTGAGTTTAAGAACAATGAAAAAATAGCTTTTTTCAAAAATATGCATGTGCTTGAGCAAACTAGGTGTTACATATCTTATTTTCATTGACTATTCTTTATATACTGCAATAGCGAACAAGTTCTTATTTAAATAACTGCACTGTTAACAATTTCCTGTAGAATCTACAGTAACTTACTTTAAGTCAATTACAGCACAAATACTGTATTTACGTTTACAGTAGGGGTGTGAACCTACAATGGTTTCACGGTTTGGTTATGATTATCATGCCATCGATTCGGTTCAACTTGATATCTAGTTCCATCACGGTGCATTGACGATGCTTTCCATCCACAATTAAATTTTTTTCTTCACAACACAAGAAACAATTGTATAAAAATCTAGAAATATATTTATATTTATATTTTATTTGTAATACAATTTTATCTTTTAATACAAACAGCAAGATATATGAACTGTACCTTTAATTTTACCTGCTCAAAGAAAACACTCTTTTTGAATGTTTTAAACAAAACTCAAAAACATGCACAGAAGACAACATGAGCATTTATAGCAAATTTAAGAGTTAACACTTAGATATTGCTTAATAATAATAGCAGGTTTGGCATGCTGTGCCGGGAGAGAACCCTGAGCTTGGAGATAATTGAGCCCAGGGCTCCCGCCTGGTCAATAAGCATATAAGAAGGTATGAGATCAGATAGTTCTCGAGAGCTCCCCTTGGTAAAGGAGGAAAAGGGGGAGATGGGGTGGATGGGGGTTTCTTCAAAAAACGAAGATAAGCGAGTAGTTTTTTGACAGGCTACTCATAGGGAGTTTGTATTAATCTGATTGGCTTACTAGTGATTACAGATGAGAGACCGGCTGCGATCAATCATATCACGTGCTCCTCTCGAAATTAGTTTGTGAAACATCACTAAACTAATGTAAATATTATCCCACTTGCTTTTTGAGCGTTGTCGAGCAAGTTCTTACACCCCTATGATTGGTCATTGTCTTCACCCACTCAACAGAAAAGGCTGCGATTGGCTCTAAAACTGTCAGCGTTGTTCACCGATGAGTGATGTGGACAATGAAAAGCAGACGCGATTACAGTTTATATGCACATAATGCAGTTATCACAGGTAATTCGTAATAGACGGGGTGTAGAAAAACTCACTCTACACACACTCGTGTTTGGATCCACAAGTATCGCTTTATTAGCTGAGAGGAGAGGAAAAGTTACCTCATGAACATGTCAGAAAGAGAGAGAGAGAGAGAGAGAGAGAGAGAGAGAGAGAGAGAGAGAGAGAGAGAGAGAGAGAGAGAGAGAGAGAGAGACAGAGGTAGAGAGCTTTCATTTTCTCCCTAGTAGTGAAATAATAGCTCGTGTGCCGTACCTTCTTTAGTGTCAGTGAAAGACTGTCCAGCAAACTCACAAGCAGTGAATTGTGCACAATTATCTGCTTTTTAAGTAGTTGGAGCGTTTTATTTACTCGCCCTCGCCTCCTTTAATATAGTATTCTAACACGACATAGCGCATAGGAGATAAATGACGTCAGTACGTTATAACCAGTAATGATCTATTACTGAACCGATATCGAATTGACACCCCTAATTTACAGCACCATTTATCTTGCTCTATATGTATTTAGAGTATTGTATATCTTTACAGTAAAATATATAGTTATTTCCACAATGCAACTTTAAAATACAGTAACATAGTGCATACCTGTCCTACAGTAAAATATAGTTCATATTACAGTTAAATACTGTGTAATTTACAAAAATCGTTAACAATGTGTTCTAAACATGTTCAGTATTATCCTACCTCAAGTTTGAGAATTTAGTTGTAATGTACTTGGCTTTTTATTCACCTAAATTCCTCAATAAACAACCATAAACATCCAGATACGCTAAATGACGCATTACACTTCTTATCTACAGCGTTCTGGGATTACTATTGCTTTCCGATTTTTTTTATCACATTTTAAAATGAAGTTGAAGTGAGTATATTATTGTGTTTCTTTCTAAACTCTAACACTGTATGCTCTCTTATCTCGCTCTCACAGCTGTCTACTATGAGCCTTCTGCTTGTGAACACTAACTGACAGGTTTCTTTTTCCAATTACTTTCCAAACATCAGTCAGTGCGGCTGTATTTTAAATAGGCAGACAACTTTGCAGCTAAGCACATTAAAAATGGTAAATAAACTGTTACATGACTTCTAAAAGTCTGAAATTGGACCCTGGCTGGTGTTTGCTGTTGAGTTAATTCACTATATAAACCAGACAGTCGACAAAAGGCCAGTGAGCGAGAAGGAAAGGAGATTTTATTTTTAGCAAACAACTTTATTGCTGTATTTCAGGTAAGATAAATTGAGAAATAGATCTGGTTTGTTATTATCTGCCTATAAATGGGGTGTCTGAGAATAATGCCTGCGCAAATGTTTTATCGTCATATATAAGATGCAAATGTTTTTAATAATCATCGGAAATATTAAAACAGCCTGCCTGTGCATATTTTTAGCTCTCTCAACATTGATTAGAGCCTTTTATTTATTAAACTTCACATTTGTGGGTGGAAGAAGTCTTTGTACTTGAATGAACTGCATTTTAATTTGGAGATAAATCACTGTACTTTTATTCTTCCAGGAAGACAATATAAGTGTGGAATTTAAAACATTTCACATTTACATTTCAAAGATTAAAATATGTTTATATATTTAACGGGTGGGACGGTGGCTCAGTGGTTAGCACTGTCGCCTCACAGCAAGAAAGTCGCTGGTTCGAGTCCCGGCTGGGCCAGTTGGCATTTATGTGTGGAGTTTGCATGTGCTCCCTGTGTTCGCGTGGGTTTCCTCCGGGTGCTCCGGTTTCCCCCACAGTCCAAAGACATGCTCTATAGGTGAATTGGGTGAACAAAATTGGCCATATTGTATGATTGTGTGTGTAAATGTGAGAGAGCTGGAAGGGCATCCACTGGGTAAAATATTTGCCGGAATAGTTAATAAAAAACGGACTTATATAATAAGGGACATATTTTAACAATATGTCAGTATTTTTATTGTATTAGAATTGTTTAAAACAATTCAGTTGTATTAATAGACCATTAATACAGAGTTTTTGGCAGCAAGGTGACGCAGTGGGTAGCACAATCGCCTCACAGCAAGAAGGTCGCTGGTTCGAGCCCCGGCTGGATCAGTTGGCATTTCTGTGTGGAGTTTGCATGTTCTCCCCGTGTTGGCGTGGGTTTCCACCGGGTGCTCCGGTTTCTCCCACAAGTCCAAAGACATGCGCTACAGGTGAATTGGGTAATTGGGTGTTTTCCAGTGATGGGTTGCAGCTGGAAGGGCATCCGCTGCGTAAAACATATGCTGAATAAGTTGGTGGTTCATTCCGCTGTGGTGACCCCAGATTAATAAAGGGACTAAGCCGAAAAGAAAATGAATGAATGAATGAATGAATGAATGAATACAGAGTTTTTTTGTGCAGTGTGTTTACATAAATTCACATTTTAAAAAATTTAAGTAAGTCCAGAGAAACTGAGAATTTTCAAGTGGTATCTTTTTTCGGTATAGCTATATAGTTTGTAAGAAGTTAAACACCTGCACCTGGGATTACTGGTTTCAATTGAGATGAAGACATAAGTTGTGAATTTCTAACTTTTGACCATCTTCCAATGATTACATTCAGCTTTGCAATTATCTTTGAGATGAATAAAAATGATAACAAATAGCGTTCTGCAGGATTTTTTGACCTCCTCGACATCAGCTCTGGCCTAAATGAAAGCAAGACAAAACAGCCATGTATGCTGGAGACTGTGCAAAGCAGATTAATTCTATTTCTAATTAAGTCTTTGTATAATTTAATGAACTCAATGTGAACACTGGCTCAGAAAGTCCTTGTTTATATCTGCGACTCCTCTCATTATGCCAGCTAAACATAACACTGCGTAATTCATTCAGTTCCATGGGGTCAGTAATTACATACCATTTAAAAACCCTGTGACTGGAATAATACATTTATGCTTTCATGAATGTGAAGAAAACGTGTATTGTGCAAATTAAAACTGTCAACCTCGGAAAGCAGGCATGCATAATGTAACACAGGTCACACATATGAGTGTGTATTAATGAAAAGACATTTAATGAGGCAAATCAATGTGTGCCACAGGTCTTCTAACCTGTATATGGCTCTTTTTTTCACTTTTTCAAAAACCTACATTCGACAGCACATTGCAAACTGTACATATTCAAGACAATAATAAAGGAAATGGGGAAAAAAGTAAACCTTTTATCTCAGAGAGTGCGCTAGCTTTTTCAAACTCTCACACATGGACACCGTGAGCAAGAAAAAGCAATTAAGTTATAAAAAACTGTCAGAAAAAGAGTGTGTGCCAAATGTCTGTGTGTGAAAAACCAACGCATCAAACCATGCTCCAAATATTTCCTTTGCTGGTTTGGAAAATCAGCTTTGCACTGTCCATTGTTACAAACAAATAAACAAACATGTTAGATCATGTTAGCCAATGTTAAGTCAGACATAATGTAGATCCAGCTGGTTCTTGCAGAATAAAGCCTGACAGGCTTATTAGCAGCCCGACACAAAGCGGAGGGATATTGTATAAGACTCAAGGAATTTATTCTGCAAAAACAACTGGCTGGATGTACTTTATGCTGCTTATTACATGGATACTTACCAGAAAACAGTGATCTGAGTTGTAATACTTTACTAGGTCTTTAATTAAACTCTTTAAATAAACGTATAACTTATCTATATAAAAACCTTGGAATGTCTTGATTGGTCAATAAGAATTAAGTATTCCAGAAAACAGTGTACTAAAATCTGGTAAAACATGATGACAACTAAATTGCTAATGCTAGAATTTTTGTTTAAACACGCTAGCAACAAAATAATTAACTTATTCATGCTGCATGCTAGTCAAAACAATGTAAATGCAACAGTGAATCACTTTGTAGTGATTCACTTGGTGAATCATCCAGTTCAGTTTGTTTCATTTTATTTAATGCCATATAATGCCATGTATCCAAACAGATTTGGGGTATGGGGAAAAGTCACAGAGTAACATCTCAAGTAAAGGAGAAGACTCCTATTGTCCTGCAATTAAATCGTAATTGTAACTGAATGTGGTACACAAGCTTTATTAGTCAATTTGGTTTATAGCAAAACTAAATACAAGAGTGTACAGTTTACCTTGGGGTTTGAGAAGGTGAAACGCATAACAAGAAAATCACCTCCAGGGTAAACAAACTAAGCTCATTGGTATTCAATCTACATTGCATCCTATAGATCTAACAAAAGATCTTTAGCACTATTTCATCAAGGACATATGCACTCACATGTGTGGTAACCAAAAAGTAAGCTTGCCCAAATACTATTAAAAGATCTGGGAAACAAACATTTCCTCCATATCACTGCTTTAATTAAAATGTTTACTACCTGCATTGCCTTATCTTATCTGGCTATGTGGGTTCATTTCATCTCTGGAATACAAAGATGCAACTGATAGCTTGATATAAAAAGAAATGTCAAACAGCCCATAATCACCTAATAAATTAATAAACACTAGCTGATGTGGCCGCTGGGGTGATACAATGGTGCCACTATGTCTGGCATGAATAAACACAAAAGACAAATTCACTCTCCTTATCTCTGTTAGCTAAGGGGCTCTTAGCCTTTGTCCGACTCAATCTCAATCTGATGTCTATTGATTCACCGCCATTTATTTGCATAGTGTGACATGAAATTAAAGTGAGTTTACAGAAATTCATCAGCCTGTCGTCAGAGCATATAAAGCTTGGTTTTAAATTGGAAGCTGGCCTATAATTGCTTACCGGCTCCTTTTTAATTCTCACTAATTATGTTTTTTTGATTCAATTTTGATGGAAAATCAAAACCCAGATGACCATGCATATTAAAGGCTGTATTTCATATACTCTACATTTTGACGTGATACATCTGATCACGTCCTATCCAGTCAAATGTATTAATGCAAAAAAAAAAATCTATATTAATTTTCAAGACCAATATTTCGGATATAATGTTGAATGCCTGTGCTTATATTGAAATTTAATAAACAAAATGTTTTTTTAAAAACATAAACACATTTCACAAGTGTCTTCGCTTTCTTTGACCTGGAAATCTTATTTCATTCATTTCCTTTGTTCAGTCTATCAAGATCAGGACTGCGTTTAGCCCCAACAAAAAGGGGCTAAACATTATTTAAGCAAAACAAAACACCATCTCTTGATGATGCAAGAGTTGGCATCTGAGAAGACCATTCTTTGTGTTCCCCCTTTCAGGTTAGGGTAGGGTTAGGGCTACCTTGTATTTTCTTTCTCATTTTTATTTAAAGCACCTAATTACCACTGTGTATGAATTTGGTATGTAAATAACTTGCCTTGCAATGAAGCAAAACATATAAACATTCACATCATCATGTTGATATGCTGTATTGGTAATATAAAATTCTTACAACAAACATGTTTTTTATGTCTTCATTTTTTGTGTATATATAAGACTTTAGTACCCTGACTTTTCCTGAATGTGTACTATATATTTCATTCTAGCATTGCTATTTTACTACAATTACAAAACAGAAAAGAATTCTGAGTATTTCTACCCTTAATGGCCAAAACTGTCAAATTGCTTGCATGCATTTCAGCATCCACTACTTTTTCCCGTGCCTTTGAATATGCGTGCCTCTGTTACCTAGCAACTGAAGTAATGACTTCATAAAATATGATTAATTCTAAAATCTCAATAGAATCTTTGAATTCATCACAGTGTTATGAAAACAGCCAGAAGGACCACTATGGCCATTCTACAGTAGAAGTTATATCTAGCAGTTCCAGTGTAAAATAAAACAAAACTAACAAAGGTTTTTCTATATTTAAGTAAAATTTGGGTTGAAACACCAGCATATTGACAGTGTGCTGTAGTTTACAATGGAAAAACTTGCAACTGAGTCATTGCAATTCATTGTGTACAACAAAAATGCAAATTACTCTGACAAATTACAGCCCCTGTCAGTATTGTTATTTGAATATCCTGGACTTTGTGAAAGGGAGAACTGGAATGTGTCTCGTTTTGAAATGGAAAGTGTGCAATTGAGTGTTGGTCTCATTCTGGCGCATGTATTATAAAAGGGTTGAAATATGGTCTTTTACAGTGCAACATGTTAAAAGAATGAATCAGTGACAAAGTGGACCATTTTTCCCCACACATTTCCACTGCAGGCTATATCATGTTCTATATTATCCAAGGAACATTATGCAGGGAAATGGATCTCCTCACCTGTTATTTGCATAAATCAGCATTATATTCTTGAGGTCTATTATTCATAGCCGCGGCGGCCTTACAGGCAGCGCTGGAATGAACTCCCACACAAAGAGAGCTTGGGTGAAGGCGTGTGGTATCTGTAAGGGGGCAGTTGATTAATACCCATGAGTGCTGTTTTTTCTGGAGGGATTGGTGCAAGTGAAGAGGGCTGAAGATGCTCCTTCATTGGGGTGAGGAACAGCCTGGCCTGTCTATTATTATTGAGGGCTTCTTGAAAGCTCTTGACAGGAAAAGAGAGAGAAAAAAAGAGAGGCAATGTTCTGACAGCAGGATTACCATTTCACTGGCTACGCAAGTCATAGCATTGGAAACAACGTGCCAGCGGGCATGAAACATAACCATGCTTGGGCGAGGATTAGGACAAGATTAAATGTGAAAAAAATGTAGTCAACACTGCAAATCCTCAAACTCCTAATACGTCTAATGATGCGACTGCTGTATTAGAATATTAGTTGCAATTTGTTCTGCTCTATTTTTCTCAAAACTACATAAAAATTGTGTCCTTTTCACAGTCTTTTCACAGAATTCAGACCTCACATTAGCCCACGAGACTCATTATATGCTTCAGAATAGCTCAGACCCTTCTATCTTGAAATGCCTATTTTGATTTTGTTGACACCATTTTTTGACATTGCTGCAAAGATGTGCAAAAGTACATATTTTGAAGACTGATGGTAATCTCAATAACTTTTAATAAAGCTGACCTCAATCAGATGTTTTTCTGCTGCTTTTGTGTTTTTGCTTTTAAAAATCAAGCGCAATGAAAAGAATCTTGGGGTCTCTAGATGTGTTTTAAAAATATTACTGTTTTAGAACTCATCTGAACGTGAATGAAAGTAGTGATGGAGTTTATTACATGAATTAAAAGCAATCAGACTTTCAGACAGATTAAAAATAATATTACTACTACTACTACTACTACTACTACTACTACTACTACTATTAATAATAATAATATTAATATTAATTAATTGCAAAAATGTACTATGTGATATCTGTCATGGGTGGCATGGTGGCACAGTGGGGAGCGCTGTCGCCTCCCAACAAGAAGGTTGCTTGTTCGAGCCTCGGCTGTGTCAGTTGCCGGTTCTGTGTGAAGTCCCCGTGTTGGCGTGGGTTTCCTCCGGGTGCTCCTGTTTTCCCCACAAGTCTAAAGACACTATAGGTAAATTGAGTAAGCTAAATTGTCTGTAGTGTATGAGTGTGTATGGGTGTTTCCCAGTGATGGGTTGCAGCTGGAAGGGCATCCGCTGCGTAAAACATATGCTGGATAAGTTGGCGGTTCAATCCGCTGTGGCGACCCCTGATTAATAAAGGGACTAAGCCGAAATTTATGAAAAAAATATTCATTCATTCATTTTCCTTTGGCTTAGTGTCTGATTTATCAGAGGTTGCCACAGCAGAATGAACCGCCAACTATTTCACCATATGTTTTATGCAGCGGATGCCCTTCCAGCCACAACCTAGTAAACTATGGGAACACCCATACACTCTCACATTCACACACACTCATACACAACAGGCAATTTAGTTTACCCAATTCAACCAATGGTGCATGTCTTTGGATGGTGGGGGGAAACCGAAGCAGCCAGATGAAACCCATGCCTACACAGGGAGAACATACAAACTCCACACAGAAATTCCATCTGGCCCAGCCGGGACTCACATCATCAGCCTTCTTGCTGTCAGGCAACAGTGCTAACCACTGAGCCACGGTGCCTCCCCATAATATAATATAATATAATATAATATAATATAATATAATATAATATATTCATTCATTCATTTTCTTTTCGGCTTAGTCCCTTTATTACTCCGGGGTCGCCACAGCGGAATGAATCGCCAACTTATCCAGCATATGTTTTACACAGCAGATGCCCTTCCAGCTGCAACCCATCACTGGGAAACATCTATACACTACGGACAATTTTAGCTTACCCAATTCACCTATACCACATGTTTTTGGACTTGTGGGGGAAATCGGAGCACCCGGAGGAAACCCACTCAAAAACGGGGAGAACATGTAAACTCCACACAGAAATGCCAACTGACCCAGCCGGGGCTCGAACCAGCGACCTTCTTGCTGTGAGGCGATTGTGCTACCCACTGCGCCATCGTGCTGCCCCTATAATATAATATAATATAATATAATATAATTCATTCATTCATTTTCTTTTCGGCTTAGCCCCTTTATTAATCTGGGGTCGCCACAGCGGAATGAACCGCCAACCTATCCAGCATATGTTTTACGCAGTGGATCCCCTTCCAGCTGCAACCCATCACTGGGAAATATAATATAATATAATATAATATAATATAATATAATATAATATAATATAATATAATTTTAACTATTGCAACTACATAGTTTAATACTGCACATTACACGCACTATTTGTATAATGCATACAGTATATTCCCATGAAGACACTCACTGTTTAAAATGTGGAATTCCCCATTTTTTTGAAACTCTGAATCAGGAATCCAGTGAACAGATTAAAAAGTGTTTAAGTGATGGATTATTTTGAGCTTTGATGTCCTCAACAAGCTGAGAACTAACCTTAAGTCCTTCCAAATGAAGCTGAAGTGCCTGTTAGGTTGAATTTAAGCTTTAGTCGATACTGTAAACACACATGAAAGACTCTCAGACTCTTTGGGCCACCCATGAACATGCCACATTTATCTAACATGGTGACCCATGGAGTTTAGGGCTCTCTAATCCACTTAGAGAGTTACATTGTTTGATAAAGGTTGACAGAATATTTCCTTTCATCTTATCTTCTTCTTTCTCTTTGCCATCTTTTCTTCATTACTTGAAAGTATGCGTTGTGTTTTGTGCATACACAAATGTATTCATGCAATTTTAACTAATAAAATTACTAGATTTAATAAAATAAAAAGTGGATAAACATAAATATATAAACAATAATTTACAAGAATGTTATTTAAAATTAAGTAAAATATATGTTTCTGGTTTGGAAAACAAACAAACAAACATACAAACAAACAAACAAACAAACAAACAAACAAACAAACAAACAAACATGCATGCACACGTTATGTCAATGTATTCAATTACTCAAATGTCAAATAAATAAATAAATAAATAAATAAATAAATAAATAAATAAATAAATAAATAAATAAATAAATAAATAAATAAATAAATAAATATAATATGATACTAAAAAGTCAATGCATCATGAAATTTAAAGGGCCACAAAACCCCCCTGTCTCAGCAGGGTGTTTTCACACTTCTATTTTGAAAAAAGTCAGGAAAGTGGGTGAGTCCAGCTTTGTTTAGGTGGGAGTGTCGAGTGGCGAAAGAGGAAGGATTTGCATGAAAAGGGGAGTTTCTGTTCGAGCACGCGCTGATTAATTTTACAGAGATAAAACAACACACAGGGGAGAAAGACAGTGTGTTTACATGGACATGAGTAATCGAATTATTTGACAAATTAATAATTTATTGATTGAATTTTATTCATTTTCTCTGTAATTTAGATACACTCGGTAGGTAGTGTCAGAAAGCCATGTGTGTATAGACTATCCTGTCACAAAATGAGGCAAAAATCCTACACGACCATAATAGTTTGATAAAGGTGTTTAGATGTTTACATTCGGAGAGCAGCATTTACAGCGGATCTTTCAGTCCATAATATTGTAGTGATATTAACGTATTGTAAACTTAGTAACTAAATCATTTTGACTAAGGTATGTCTTAAAAAACTGAAAGAGTACTGCTGACGATACTAACTAACTTTGCCATCTGAATAAACATAAACAAAGACATTGATCGCACACTTACCAAATCCGTAGACAGGACAATCAAACACCAACTGGAACCGCGTCTTTTTTAAAAAGAAGAAGAGTGGCAAATCCGGATTTCACCATTTCCAGACGCGAAAAGCTCTCAGGTAATAATGTTCCTTACAAACATTTTTACAAACATTCAT
>CAIGQW010054471.1:2011725-2021725 GCA_903798125.1 Danio choprae
ATCTCAAGAGCAATCACTATCTGTTCATTAGCTACTACAGCAGGGGAATTGTCTAGATCTACCTAAGCTCAAACTCCCCTCTCGCCTTGCAAACGGGAGGGATCCCCGGGCTCGAGGATCTATGAGCTCAGGGCTCTCTCCCAGGACAGCATGCCAAACAATTGATCACTCGAACACTTATAATCAATCACCAGCTAAGTATGAACTCTTGAAAATTATGTACGTTACTGATGTCAATGTTTTGTACTGTAAGGACATGCTCACTTATTTTGTGTATAGTCTTGTTACTATTACTGCAAGTTTCAATGTAAAAAGCATTTCAAATAAATTAGTCTGCATAAAAAATTAGTTTACATTTCTATTTTTAACAGATGCTTTTATTCAAAGTAGCTCTTATAAATTAGGAAACAAGAGCTATTCGCTTATTTGGGGGGCATTTACATTACCTAAAAAGGTTAGTTTGTTTAAACACATTAAGCACTATTTTGCAGTCTTAAATTAAGACTTTTGTAATTCGTAAATTACAAAAATTAAATTTTTTAAAACGAAAAACCTTTCTGTTTTTTTTACATTGTTGTCATGTAAATGTACCCGCAGATTTAAAACCTCTTTCTAAAAAGAAGTTTTTAGAACAAAAGCTAAACCAAATAATTCAGCATGAACACTTTTCCACCACTCAAAGTATTTTCACATTCAGCATTCAAGGAATGATTTATGCCTTAAAATGTCACCTAGACATTGCCATTGATGTCCCAGGAGTCAGTACAGATGGCAGAGGCCAGACGAATACTGACAGCATGCAGATTGTAAATACTTTTAATTATACTACAGCGCTAATCTAAACCAGAACATTAACTCAACCAGAACTTACCTGCCTGTGCTGGGATCCATTCTCCCTTGTTTGCTGGATCAAAACTGACATCCTCTAGACTTTTCATACACTTGAAATCCTTTTAATGTCCATCTCTCATAACCAGGCCTTTGAGGACTGGCCTGACAAAATTAACTGTCATTAAACTCATCAAACGCTTCATAATTGGATTGCTTTTTGAAGCAGACACACTACAAATTAAAAAGAAGCAGAGATGTGAAGAGAGGTGTTCGCTTCAAGAAGGCTTTTTCTGCAGCGCCTTTCAAAGTTCTCAAAGTCTTTTTGAACCTTAAGAGAGACAGTAATGAAAGCCTTAGAAAGAATTATCTTTAACTGCTTTTATAAGTTGACTTGAAAAAGATGAGAATGTAAGCGGGGCAAATTCACTAAACAAATGGTGAAATTACTTTTTTAGACATGAGTATGCTATGTTCGGTATTATCTGGTTGGTGGACCAACATATAGTGAACCGAAGTTGAAAATTGTCTGATTAGATACTACATTTAAAGACGATTTAACTTAACAAACATTAAAACATACAGTATGTGCTGTAGTATGAATTTAATTCAACAGACTGCACTGATATTGAATTCAAAGTATTGGTATCATATAACAATTTTCGAATGATACCCAGCCCTAGTTTATCACTTCTATACATTACCTGTGAATGCAGCACATGTTTCATTACAATCACAGTTGTGTGCTTTATTAAAATAAGAAAGTGTCATAGAGTACAAAATATTACTGCTGCCTCTGTCTAGAAGTGCCCTCTCACGCTGAATGTGTGTCTGCAGTAAGGACTGGTGGGAGCTGGTCTTGATGGAATTCATGGATTATAAGATATAGATTATAAGGGAAACTGACGCATTTCTTGACAGGCATTTGTAAATCGATGCCAAATCATGAAAGACAAAATGAATCCAGAAGATTTGCAAGTTTGTGCCCCTGTACCTTTGGAGATGCATGTTTTAATATTTCCACCCATCGAGGTTCTCTAATGAGACTAGGACCAGAAGTACTGTAACTTAAAAGGTATAAAATTTTCTACTCTTACTTAAATGTGTGAGATGTACATATATGTACATCAGACATGCACACATGAAAAAAACTGCTAGAACACGCAAAAAAAGTGTTTACATGCACAGTGAAAACAGGGTATCGGGCAAAAACCTTCCTGCTCTGATCTCATTTTATTTAAGCCTATTTTGAACTTTAATCTATAAAAGAAATCTGGGTAACACATTTACATGACATTACACATTAGCTTATTAAGGATAATTGGCTTAAGAACATGTATGTAAATGCACTCATTGTGTCATGAGTTTTTGTTATAAGGGAGATGGATTGTAAATTGAAACAGCAACAAGTCGGTACCTGTGACAATTTGTAGTGTATCAATGCTAATTAAAACAACAGGTACAGTAACTGCAGCAAACAGTAGCTTTCTGAATGTTGAGCCAATGTTTCATAAGGCATGCTACACATAAGCATATACTTATGTCACCATTCATCCCATTGTGTTGATTAGGTTTTAGTTCTAAAGATATTGGGCTCCTATTTTAGCTGAAAACATATAACAATGGGTGCTACAATAAAGCTGGTATGTAAAAATAAACAACACGTAGTTCATTCTTACGGAATATGCCAGCCTGTTTCATATTACACAGACTGAATGTAGCAGTTTAAATAAAGAAACCCCTGGCTGTGATCAGCACCAACCTGGTCGGGATCACTTCCCATTGCAGGATGTGTTTAACAGCTATGAGCATTCCAGTCATAGTTCCGCAGGACGCCGCTCTTCTTGAGTTTGTGGCACTTCCCATCTTTGACACAGGGTCATGGGAACCAGCTAGCATCAAACAGAGTGACCTTATTAGCCAGATTTTCTCTGCTCTCCAATGTCGCTAGCATAACGACCCTATCTCCCGCAGTCTTTGGCGTCACGTATCAGTGCCCAAGCACAACGAATCAAATGTGAACTTTCATTTAAGTACCGCTGCATGCGTATCTCTTTCGTCGGGACATTTCGTACGCTTGTTCATCGGAGTCTGTCTCGTGACATTTGGCTGAAATATCACAAAATGTCAGCGCCATGTTGGGTAGAGGAGGGAACAGGTGGAGCTCTCCATAAACCTGACACAAAGACTGCTCAAGGCATCTGGCTCACTCTCTAGTGTGAAACCATTGCATATGAGCTGTCACTATGATATGATGTTGTTCAGATTTGTTTAAACACAGCCGCCTCCTTAGATTACTCCAGCTCAGTTGTTTACTTTAGTTTGTGCTCCCACACAAATATATGCACACCAATACAAGCTCGCTTGCTTGGCTTTAATAGGCTTCTAAACTCTGTTGAGGTTTGCGCTTGGGGCCATTGACATTTCCGTTCCTGTGAGTGACACACTGTCTGAATGACTCTCATAGGTTGGGGTGGCCGATAACATTTTTTTCTTGTCAATGCATCCTGAATTGAACAAAGCCAGTAGTACCGACACAATTAATTCAAAATGATGTCAAGACCAATATTTGAATTAAAGGTACATATTGCAGGCAAAAAGTTGACAGTATCACTATGACAGTGTTATAAATTTTGCTGACTTTTGCACATACATTATCCCATTATAGCAAATGTTTCAAAGAATGTTCAAATAAGACATGATGTCACCATTATAATGACGTAATATACCATCGATTTCCTGGTCGGGTTTATAGAAACCACTGAAACACAAAATATAATATGATGTGCATTTTATTGGAATGCGCAGAGCAGCATTAAAACAGAAACCTAAAATGTATTTAGTATGATAAAATAGCATTACTTCTTTCCCACATGATCACGACCAAATGAAATAAAAGTGGTTAAATGTGGCATAATAAAAGCTCTGCTGCTTTAGTGCAGTGTTGCTCTCATCTTTCAACAGTAATTGCTCCAGCTTTGTCAGCTTTCGGCCTTACTCTTCTTCATACTACCATGATAGTAAGTTTTGAATACTTTAGCTCATCTATGAACATGATTTCTGCAGGAGTCCTATAGGATGTAACGAACGAAGCAACTCCCATGATTCAATTGTGTGTTTGTTTGTTGTGAATATGTGCCCTCTAGTGGTGCAAATTACATACTGTGCTTTTAAGTAGACTTGTAGGGGTAGTACAAAAAAAGAGACATGCTTTTAAAAATATTAGTAGACAAAACATTCAGTTCCAATAGACCACAATTACTTAGACAGAAATATGTAGTGATTTTCAGTGGGAACTTTTTGGCCAACGTTTTCTTCATGTTTCATGGAAGAAGGAAAGTCAAAAAGTTTGGAACAAAATAAAGGTAAGAAATTAATAGTTAAATGTTATTTTTGTATGGACTATTTATACACAAATTGTCATGTTTTCCTTTTGCTAATAGCATAAAAAGAGAAAAAACTTCCATCATTTAAGCATTTTCACTCTCGTTATCTTTTTCTGGACTTAAAAAAAGCAAACATTTAGTCCTGTTCTGCATCATTTAACATTCACACTGTCATTTTTAGGACTGAACTTAAAGGGAAAAAAAAACAAAAGCCGTTTTGAGAAAGTGTCAAAGACTTGGCAGGAATTCTTCCATCACACACACAAACTTTGTTCTGATGCAAGAAGATGCATTTGCAACATCTGTACTGAACTGTAATGGCCAATGTAGCTGCTAGAAAATGCTAGGTATGTTTTAGATTTTACCGCCCTATCTTACAATTCCATGACATGTTTTTGGTTAATTTAGATGCCTTTGGTCTGTGTTGCGTTCATATTTCAGTCAAACTGCTCCATACTTTATTTGGAGGTGTACCGAGACCCATAAAATTTGTAGTGTGAAAAAAACAAAACAAAACAAAAAAAAGTTACACTCCCGGCAATGTTTGGTCAATTTGTTTTAAAAGAGGTTGTTACAATATCTTTTGGAAATTTCAATTACAATATCAATGCTTAAGTTTAGGACCAAAGGTAAGTAACATTTAAATTAAATGGCCAATTTATGAAATGCTTACATTGTGTCAAGATAATTGTTAGACAAAATCATTTATTTATGTGAGAACTAGATATTGTAACGCAAGGATGCTGGACAACAGAGTTGAGGATCCACGTGCAGTATTTATTAAACAGAGAATGGTCAGGAGAGTGTGTGTTTGTGTGCTATATATATAGTCTGTGTAATCAGTCCTTGAGCAGCTCCAAGCTGTGTGTGTGTAATCAAAGGAGAACTGGAACTGGTGTGTGTGTGGTGCATGACAGGATTTGTAGTCCATATGGTGACGGGATTGTAGTCCTCCAGCGATCTGTATGGAATAGATCGCTGGCGATTGTGACAGACATAGCGTTGGTGTTAGAATAATTAATATTTCCAGAAAATTCATTCTGTCATTATTATTGAGTATAGTCTGACTTGTGCCATCTCTTGCTGTGATAATTATAATTTTTTTTATTATTCATAAGGTGTATTCTGTCATATTTTATTGTACTGTCTTTTCATTTGCATTAGACATAACCAACTTTGTATATTTACATGAATACCTCAGAAAGACACAGAATGTTGAGAATGTCATTATACAGAAATACAAAAAATATGATCTTGGCAAAACCTCAAACCCCAAAAATTGCAATGCATTAGTTTTATTTAAGCTAGACTAGTACAGAAAAAAAGAAGAAAAAAAAATGAATTTAAAACCAAAAATCTTAAATCACTACTTGTTGCTGCTAAGGTCATAGGTTTGAGTCTGTCACTTACATGATTATTAAAAAAACAAAACAAAAAAATGTGGCACTGAATATGCATGCTGAAGAGCATTAAAAGGCTTATTACTGAAAGAGCTTAGAACTATTTGCCATCATCTCTGCTCTGTGACTGTCAGTCATCACATCATTTTTGCTTGGATATGTTCCCTCTCTCTCACTGTCTCTGCTCCAGCTCTTTGTTTGTCAGGAATTGAATTCAGTCCCATAAGCACATAATATAGGCAGTCTCTATCCTCTGGAAATGATTTTATAATGCAGTATCTGGTATTCTGACTTGTATCCCACGACTGCCTCAGCGCAAGCAATAAATAAAGGTTGTAGGGGTTGCTGATGTCAGGTTCATGAAACCCATAAACAATGGACAGCCAGAGATCAGTTTCATGAGGATACATAAACAGTTTGTTTTCTTGATCAAATATTCATAACCACATATTGGTCCTCCTCACAAATATAGTACAATTGTATATGACTTGAAATAGTTGATTTCATGTGCATGAAATTAAAAATAATGAAACTATGACACAATCATGATATTAGCCAAATATTTATTTTATAGAAAGCCATTTATTTGAGTTTTATAGGCCCGTGTGTCACTAATTTAGTTAAAAGGAAATGGAAATTTCTTTACCATTTACTCACACTTATGTAAATCTAAACTTTTATTAAATTCCTTTCTTCTGTTTAACATAATACTAAATATTCTGAAGAATGATTGACATCCATAGTTGGAAACAGATTATAGATCTTTTGTGTTCAACAGAAGGAAAACATTAAATAAAACAGGTTTAGACCAAGTGGAGGATAAGTAAATGATGACATAATTATTCCTTCAACAGAGACATGTAATGTAACTTAATTTAATTTGTTTACAATAAGCTAATTTGTATTTTTGCCATTCATTCTAGCATATCATTACTATTTGAAGCATTTTAAACATTAACGATTTACTGTCAGATCAATTATTTTTTTAAAGCATTACTGGATTCTTCAACTTTCCTTTAAAGCCTCTTTCTGTAATTCCATATTTTCCTTTTAAGCAGTTTTAAAGTGTCTCTCTTTCTCTCTAAGATATACGGACTGCTTGCTGAAGCTGCAGAAGTAAGAGCTTTAAAATATATATATTTTTTATCAGCTCTGTGTGCTCTGTTACCATCCTGAAGGATTTCCAGAAAGTTTAATACTAGCTCATGCATTTACGGCTTCTCTTTATCTGAAAAAATAAAATAAATACATTCTCAGATTCACTGACAGTATACAGAACAGTAATGAAAGCAACTAAATAGGAAAACAAACTTTGATAGTGATAATGTACTGAAGTCAAGCTAAATCTGTGAAATTAGCACTTTTTATAAGACTGACAGTTTTTTACTAGTAGAACAATTTTAGCATATACTGTACCAGTGTTAGTGTACCAGTACTTTCACAGCACAGATGTTCAAAAAAACATCCACACGCTTTTAAGAACATCTGTCATTGCATTGTTTATATTGCATTCTTACCCAGCATAACTGAGGTCATTTCACTGGGGAAATAAGATATTGACATAAACAGAAGTCAGCTGCTTGGGAGGGCAACACCGATAACTGTGATTTCAATAATTCACAATGCATAATTGATAACAGACAATTTGTTCTCTCTCCGCTTGCACAAGAGTTAATAATTCATATAATTCAGAGGAATAAATTATACAAAAATGTTTTGAAATCCACAAGGATCCTGCCTTGTTGCAACTATTGAACTCTAAATTGTGTTTTATTATCATTTCATGAACGTCATTGACTTCAAGTTGGAAAGATTACCAAAAATAAATTCGCTGGGCAAATAAGCATAGCCCTTCCTGAACTCATGCTGTGGCATAGCCCATCCAAGATCCTGAAAAAATAAAATAAAATTACAAAATAAAAAGCAACTGCTTTTTGGTAGGTCATGGACAAACCTTGGAAATTAAATGTGATGCACCTTTGCCATTTGCAGGGCATGAAATATTTTTTTTTTAAAGCTGCATCCTTCACTTCACATGTATAGTCTGTCTGAAGTGATACAAACTGCAGTATATAATATACAATGACCAGGAATACAATCAGCTAGCACAGGTTTTCCTCCTCCAGGATTTTTGTATGAATATTCATGCACGGAAATTCTGATCAATCAAAAAGCAGTATATGAAATATGTTCAAAGACATATCTGGCCAATCAGTGATGTGTATCTTGTCACATGACTGCATTGTGGATTGTTTCAACTTAACCACAGGTGTGAAAGTACCTTAAAACAATGTAACTACCCAGAATTTGTGCAACATATTTTGTGCAAAGTATATACAGTATATATATGTTGTAGGTTAAAAAATAGAATGACTCAGACAATTATAAAGTAAATTATGTTATGTTTACTACACAGAATAATACTTTTTAGTATCATCAGGAGCCACAAGTATACATCTTGTAGGTATTAATGGACCCTTTTCACAAGACTGTTATGACATGTTTAAAGATCATCATAATCTTACATCCTTGAAAGTTTTAATATTACATTTTTTTAAAGAGCTCCTATTATGCATAAACAAATGTCATATTTTGGTTTTGGGGCTCTCTAACAACAGGCTGATATGCATGCAAGGTCAAAAAACACTTTCATTGTCTAATAATATGCATTTATTTTTATCTAATTATCCCAGCGAATATGATTTGTTCAGCTATTCATTTGTTCCCAAACCCCTCCTTAGCATGATGCTAATCTGCGCTGATTGGTCTGATGAACCAGTCTGCTGTGATTGATTGGTCAACTGCGTTCAACGTGAGACAATGATACCGAGAGAAACGGCTTATCAACAAGTAGTCAGAGTGCAGAGTGTATGTGTGAGCCCAATGCAGGAGTGCATTAAAGCAATGCAGTTTAACACCAGCATATTGCTCTATTCTTAACCATGAGTAAAAACAGTGACACACATTCAGTATTAATCCACACAATGGCAAAAGCTGAACTATTTTGAAACTTGACCGCCGAGCGTGTGTAGGAACAGCTGACGGTGGCCATAGCAACGACAAACGGCAGAGGATTGCGAGCTCACAAACGTGTTTTCAACGTGGTTTTAGACATGATATGAGAATATAAAGAGTTAACCAGATACAGTACAAGCGGTTACAAGTAACAAATCACAATTAAATACATAATTTGCATGCTAGAGAAAACATAATTTGGAAGCTAGGAGGCAACGATTTTAATTGCACTTACTTACAAGAAACTGATCCATGAACTGTGCGCTGTAAAGTTGCTGTCAGGCTCTGACAAAGACCCATACATCAATAGTCTTTTCTGATCCTTCCTTTAACGGTCGACGAATCTCCTGTTGTAAGCGTATAGATTGCTGAAGCACTCGTCAGAAAAATGACAGGAACACAGCACAAGGCTGGGGTTATAATGCTGAGGTATTTTGCAAAAATAAACTTCAACCACTGACTCTTCACAGCTGGGTAGGGAAAATAACACTAACTTTCCCTCACACTTCAGAGCACATCGCCTTCGCGACATGATTCAACCGGGATCTGCTACAGTGTTTGTGTTACACACTGCATGGAAGGTCATTTTCAAAAACCCTTAATAGGGGCTTTTTAAAAAACGTATATGTACATTTATATGTATTTAAGTATGTATTATATCATCTTTGCATCAAATTACACAACAAACGAATTACCGCTTGTGTGAGGTATTTCTAATGCAGCGTCTATGGGGCAGGACAGTAAATTTGACGTTGTTCTCCCTGGCTGCCGTTATTAATCACACTATTTTTGTCCTTTTTCTGAAAGTCTTGATAACACCATAGTGAAGTTTTTACATTATTATTTCAGCAAATGGGATTGAAAAAAAATTAAAATTGTTGTACTCTCCCATTCACTGCACTCTAAGTTTACCCAACTATGATGACTTAAGCTACTGAGAAACACGGAAATGGGAAAAAGGTCCATAGGAGGAATTACCATTGCCCTACAATATATGAATGATCAAGGACCACATAAAAATCTTATTTAAAGTTCTGCTATAGAAATAAAAAAAATCACCTATATCTTGGATGGCCCGAGGGTAAGAAAATTAACAACAAATGTTTGTTTTTGGGTGAATTATTGTTTAGTGGTTATAGTAAAGCGGTTTATTCCGCTGTGGCGACCCCAGATTAATAAAGGGACTAAGCTGAAAAGAAAATGAATGAATGAATGAATGGTTATAGTAAAGCTGAGTGAAGAGCCAGCACGAGTAAGTTTGTTTTGTTAGTGAAGTATTTTCTGAAATTTTATCTGCATGATTTTTTTGTAACATAACAGAAATACTTGTGGGTTGTTAAATAAGTGTTTACTGCACATTTACATATACTT
>CAIGQW010054471.1:2030170-2054158 GCA_903798125.1 Danio choprae
CTTTCTTTCTTTCTTTCTTTCTTTCTTTCTTTCTTTCTTTCTTTCTTGATAACGATTTTCTTGGCCAATAGACCAATTTAGTTCACTATTGAACAATTAATTAATATCAATATGTTAGGTGTCTGCTGATTAACTGTGAAACATTAATATATAAAAAAGCTAAGGTAACTTAATGTCAGGTATATGCACAGCTAACGTTTTTCAGCCAACGATAAACTTCTAGTTAAAGGTATATGTGACTATTTTCAATTTACATAAGGTTCCTTTAATGTTGTAAAGTAATTGAAACACAAACAGTTAAATAGACTTAACCTTTTCTTTAATAGATATTCTACCAAAAGATTAAACTAATCATTTCTAAAAAAAATCCAATCATTTGGACATGTCTTTCTTCTTCAGAATGCAGAAAATATTTTACATTTTTAATCTTTCTGTTCACACATTGAAAATCAGTAGTGTGAAATTACTTTTTTTTAAATTTGAGAATGACCATCGCAAGTGATTAAGATAAAAAAATGTTTTAAATAAAGTTTAAAAAGTTAAATATTTACAATAAACAATCAAGAAAGTTTAAGACTAATATTAAAATGTTAATATTCATTATATTCATGAGCATATACGGTGATTAAATATTCAACAATTTCTCTAACTCTGTTTATTTGAAGTATAGGTAGGCCTCATTTGCTGTGCACTAAATGTGAAAAGCCAATACAGCCAAAATGACTTCTGAGAGAATTCATCTAAACTTCTGATTTCTCATTATGATACAGTCATACATAATTCACGTGAACAATGTTATATGCAACAAGTGCTGCTAAAAGTAATGAGCGCAAAACTTCTTGACACAAATCATATTTCTAGACATTTCTAGACATCCACATGCATTTATTCACCCATAACACTTTCATTTTAATAACAGATTTCAGATACAGATATCAAATGATGCTCATAGGTCATTTGAGTTCACAAGCCCCTGTGGTATAAACAGATTTTAGATTTACATAAATTGTATTTGATGTGAATTAGGATGGACAGTTTTTCTGTTTTCATCTCAAAAACATGACACGAACCTCACGCCTTGAAACACTTTTTTTTATTGTTGCAGTTAAATAATAGATGATATGTATACCTGAAGGCAGAGGTGGAAAGTATTCCAGGCTCCCGGCGCTTTATTATCGATTCCGCAATAGTTCAGTATTCAACGCTCTGGTAAACAGTCCCAAAGGAGATCTAGTCATCTCATGAATTTGTATGATTGAATTCCCTGTGAGATAACATTGATCTGCTATATTAGATGGACTGCAGCCTGAGTAATCTAATATAGAGCCGAGGCCTGACAGGTGGAAACGCAAGATAATTCTAATCTTTTCTTCAGTTAACAATGGCTGTAAGCTATTTTCGTTCTGATCTTTAATAATGGTAATATTTGCAAGACGGAGGAGCAGGGGATTAATATATAGTATTATGTGCATCTGGAGTTCACCCAAAAAGGAAAAATCAGTCATTGTTTACTTACCTTGATATTGTTCCAGTGCCGTGCGCTTTTGTTTATGTTTTATACAATTAAAAATATAAAAATTAGCAGCTAGATATGTAATAATTATGACCTTTTGCTTAATAACTAGTGGGACATCCTTTATCCCACAAAACGGTGGGAGGCATTGATTCAGGATAATAGGTCTTCTGTGATATCTGGCACCATAATGTCAACAGGAGGTCTTTTAGTTCCCATACATTTAGGTGTGGTGGTGATGTAGCCCAAATCCACTTTTCCAAGTTGAACCACAAACATTTGATTGGGTTCATGTGAATTTGGAAGCCAATCCATTAACAGGAATTCACCAGCATATTCCATAGACCAACTCTTGAGAAATCTTGCAGTGTGGCATAACACATTACCTATAAATAATGGCCATCACCAGCAGGGAACGCAGTTGCCTTGAATGGATGAACTTGTTATGTAAGAGTGTTTGACAGGTGGTTTTTGATACTTGACAGGTGTCATATGGCTATTGGAATAATGAGTCACACTTAATAAGGTTTCATTAGACAATGTATTTAATAACATGAACTAATTATGAGCAATACTTGTACAACATTTATTAATCATAGTTCAACCTTTACTAATGCATTAATAACATCCAAATTCATACCTGTTAACATTATTTAATGCATTGCCGGTTAACACGAACTAACAATGAGCAACTGTATTTTCATTAACTAACAATAACTAACATGAACAAATACTGTAATAAATGTATTGTTCATTGGTTGTTCATGTTAGTAAATGGATTAACTAACATGAACTAATACAACATTGTAAAGTGTTAAATAATGTAACCTCTGTACATGAAAGTTTGTAACCTGTGTAATCTAAAAGTGTTTCTATATACAACAGTACATTTATGTGCTATCGCCTCTTTTGGTAATAGGTATATATGCACTCAGGCATTGATGCAATGCACTAAGAATCTTGATTCATCAGTTCAGGAGACTATCTTCCAGTTATTCACAGTTTTGATGATATTTGGTTCATTTCATTCATTGTTGGCAATAGTGAGCAGTTGCCATGTAGACCTGGCTGAGCCATTGGTTACACAGGATTCTTACACAAATCTCTGTGATAAATTGTGTGCTATTACATATTGTATCGCCCTGGTCACCACTGTTGTAGCTGCTGGTGATTTGTTGACCTTGGCCATGCATTTGCTGTGAATGCTCAAATGTGATCTGAAATGAATGAAATGCAGATGACACACAGCTGGATTTTGCTCCGTCGTTTGGAGATTAGTACACTGCTTTTAATACATACTCATTGTAGCAGCACAAGAACAACTCACAATGTATCACAGTCTGTCCTTTATCAAACTCTGATAAATAAGAGCTTTTCCTATTTTGACACCAAGCAGTCTACTGACTGCAAGCCAGTTCTCAGGAGGTAAATAAGTTGCTCTGTGAACATATGGCACTGATTAGTTTCCTGGTAAACTCATTGCTCTAGGATGGAATCTAAAATAGATTACATACTATTTTAACCCCCAGGCATATCTGAATATAGACAAATTTTCAAAGAAAATAACAATGCATTAGTGTCACACATGGATCTTTGCATGCTAAAATCATATGTGAAACATACATGTGGTTTTAAAACACATGATCCCACTTGTTTCACATTAAAACGTTCCAAAACCACACCTTTAATCTATTTCATGTTGTATGTGATAGTAACATGTTGAAGCTCATGCAACATTTGTTAGTCATGTGATTTTTCTTTAAGAGTTCTCATTCACAGTCACATATTATGATAAGATCTTTGATTTACACTTCTTGCAATTACAGACTCTCCTTTAGACAGTATAGTTAAAAAGCAACAGGTGACAAGACTGCTCCTTAGAGCTGAATGAAAGAGTTGCACCATCAAAAAATGTGACATTTTTTTCTTAATTCTTTTTGCATCTTGTAACCATCAGATCATCACATGTGCAAACACATCCATTCTGTATACGACTTGATGAGATTCTAATTGAACAAAACATTCATACAGTAATCAAGCTACATTTGCTGCCATTAATCAAAACCATCCTGTGACATTTAGCTAATTGGATGGAAATTTGTGTTCACTATATGCAGAAAATAATCAAAAAGACAGAGAACAAATTACTGGTGAAGTTCATCGTTTAACATTTGAAGGCCTTAGCATTTGACTGGATGATGGATGGAGTTCGATTCCAGAGCTCACTGAAGTGTCTGTTTAAATAAGTGTGGGGATGTAAGTAGTTTTTAATAATGCCAAGTGATGTGGGATTAAGTGTACTTCTATAGAGCATTGAGTGAACATGCATGTGCAGGCTATGTGTATGACTAATCAGTGACATGTTTCTGTATCACGATTTTCTTTAAAACAAACACAATACTTTCTGGCTTTAGGGAGACTCAGGGGTGGAGCTGAATTGAATCTTTCATTGCGTTTCATTTAACACCAGTTTCTAAACCAAATTTACACTGCAGATTTCAACAGGGGAAATCCCACTTGAGTTACCTGGGGTTAAGTGCTTTGCTCAAGGGCACAATGGTGGCGGTTCATGAATCCCCGTTTCGGGATTTGAACCTACTTTTTGGATTACTATAGCACAGATCATTAACCACTTAGCCACACCACCTTTCAAAAAACCACTTGAATTTCTTTCCTCGAGAGAAAAGATCTTTTAGACCAGGATATTTTCTGTTTTGAATGGAAATACCCTTCTTGTGAAACATACATTCTGGTCACCTCACTAGATTTTCTTAACCAGCAAACTTCACCATGCAGAGATATAACAATGACTGACTAAGCAGACTTGAATTTGTCAGTTTGACTAGATTACAATCACACCAGCATACATTATCCAAACCAGGCTCATTCTGAATACGTACCCCTATATATATTTCTGGAGAGTGCCAAATAAGTCCCAAATAAGTTTTTTTGTAGTGTTTGTTTTCACGAATCCACCAGAGGCTGATGTGTACGCTTTTTGAGATCTTGCGAGTGCCATTCAGAATCAGAAATCAGAATCAGAAAGAGCTTTATTGCCAGGTATGTTCACACATACGAGGAATTTGCTTTCGTGACAGAAGCTTCTACAGTGCAACAGAATTACAGAGACAGGACAAAAAACAGATAATAAATATATTTTAAAAATAGAATAAAAGAAGTGAAAGCAGATATGCAAATTGACAAGTGTATGTACAGGTATATTACTATATACAACGTTATATGTGCAGCTGTTTGCAAATTGGCATGTAAAGTATGTTGCTAAATAAGTATATTCATTCATTCAGTCATTTTCATTTCGGCTTAGTCCCTTTATTAATCTGGGGTCGCCACAGCGGAATGAACCGCCAACTTATCCAGCATATGTTTTACACAGCGGATGCCCTTCCAGCTGCAGCCCATCTCTGGGAAACATCCATACACACCCATTCACACTCATACACTACGGACAATTTAGCTTACCCAATTCACCTATAGCGCATGTCTTTGGACTTGTGGGGGAAAATGGAGCACCCGGAGGAAGCCCACGCCAACACGGGGAGAACATGCAAACTCCACACAGAAACGCCAACTGACTCAACCGAGGCTCGAACCAGTGACCTTCTTGCTGTGAGGCGAACGTGCAACCCACTGCGCCACTGTGAGGCCCTAAATAAGTATATATGTGTATAAAATGTGTCTAGCAAGTAGTGATGTTTGTTTCACAATTACTATCATCAAGTGTTCATAAGATGGATTGACTGAGGGAAGAAACTGTTTCTGTGTCGGGCTGTTCTGGTGCACAGTGTAAAATTTCAAAGAGGCAGTGTGCTGGGTGTGAGGGGTCCAGAGTGATTTTATCAGCCCTTCTGCTCGCTCTTTTTTTTAGCAGTCCGAACTATTCGACGTAGTCTTCAGAAGAAGATTTGCGCCTGCTCTTCTCGAGTAAATCCATCAGAAGCCGCTGTTGACTGACTGACTGACTGACTGACTGACTGACTGACTGACTGACTGACCGACCGATCGACTGACCCACCCTCCTCCTTCCCTTCTCCTCCTACCGATTGACCCACCCACCCACTTCCCTAAACCCAACCGACAGTGTTTTCAAAAGCCATCCAGAAAAAGAAAAGCCCTCCCGGCAGACAAATTTTTACCACGTTTTCAGATTTTACCACATTCTCACCCTGTTATTTACTTGTTTATTTTATTGTTTGGCTTTTGTTTTTGTCTTACCTGCTTTCGTTCTTTGAACCGTTCTTTGCTGGACTTGAACCTCGCCATCGAAGTCAACTCCATGTCACAAGTCCGCCGACGTACATGGCAAGCTACCAGACAAACTGGTAACAGCGGAAATGCCGTCCACATAAAGGGTAAGTGGTAAGCTGGTAAGTGTGGAAAGGAATGGCGTCATACTGCCCCGTAGGGTTCGTTTTAAAGATGCAATGCAGCCATACGTACATTTGGCTACATAATTCGTGATCTCCAGAAATATATAAAGGGCTACGTTTTCAGATGACATTATCATAACCATTCTTGCACATTCTCGGATAAAAAGTATGCGAGAAAAAAAGATCCTTTCTTTTAGTTGAACAGCAGACACAATTTTATTAGATTAAATCAAGAGAATACATTAGTACAAACAAAGGAATAAAAGCAAAGAGAGCAGTCAACACTAATTACTAATTTGTGGCCACAACATTTTCAATGAAACAACAGGGCATTACTTAATTAAGAAAATAGGGAAACACATCTACCTGCTATTATTATAGTCTATTCTTTTTGGAAATGGGTTTCCTTTGTTGACAACAGATTTAAAAACCAATCATAATTTGTAAGATATTTGTCATATGTTGCAGTTTCAATTGCAGTTTGTGTGGATCAGCATTTACCGCAAACAGAGCCACTATGAGACACACTATTACTATGAGTTGGTTTATGTATAAATGTACAAATTGCCATGCATTAGACTGCATATTTATACAATTACAATGCAGTTTTTGATATTTATGCTACATCATGTCACATTCTCAGGTGTTGTTAGTTGGTAATGTCCTTTATACTACACTAAGTACAGTACATAATAAAGGCACCTAACATAAACAACCCATGCCCATTGAAAATACTTGCCCCAGCCTACATTTTTGTAAAATGCTAAATTTAGTACATCGCTCTGGGTACGATTCATTGCACGTTTCAGATTACACATCCACTTGAGGGCACTGTCTACAGTTTTGTGAATCTGAAATTACTTAGGATACGTTTTGATATATACGTGTCAGACACATTTCCTTCCTGTGCAAGCTCATGAGATGGCTTGTCATAGAGATGATCTTGTGAACCACTTACCTAAACCCTTTTCTAAACCAAATGTAAATGTAAGGGAATAGTGCATTCCAGCCACAGATTTACTTTGATTTTACATAGCTTTTATCATTTTTTGTGGAATCGTGCTTTGCCAGACTCGAATCTGAGTGCAAAAACACCATGCAAAGTGATCTACAGAGCAAACAGACCATGCTGATGTCCATAAGGAGAGAGTTGAGGTGAGGAAAATATATTTGATTACAAATTACAGACATCATTAGGTTGTTTTGTGGTATTCATTTAGAATTGTATAAAGAACTTCACAGAAATAATACTTTATTCGTTGATAATATGTCCCTGTAAATAACTTAAGTGCATCATATTGCCCCGTAGCATTTATTTTTACCTAGAAACTTCAGTCAAACGTACATTAAATTACTTTTTGCGATATCACAAAAATGTTGACTGAAGCACGTATTTCCAGTGTTAAATATGTCAGAGCAAAATATAACATGTAAAGAGTAACTGTACATCCAAATTTAATTTAGTTTTAGTGCACTTTCTGTTTAAACCCCACCAACTTTTACATCTGAATAATATTTGTCTTTCCAACAGAAACAGACACAGATAATGGCTTTGCTGCACACCTCAGCCAGACACACCAAAGATTGTTGATTCCTGTATACACTTCACTTTCCTGACAAGAATAAGATGATAGTCTGGACAAAAGCAGAAGGTGAGTTCAATCCGTCAGTCTTTTCCCTATGGTCCCGCTGCTCACTCACACACACAAACACTTGAACTGACATGCACTGACACCAATGGGCAACATGCACACTGAAATCATACGAAGTCTGAAATCATATTCATGCAACTTGCTCTCAGGCACTGCAAGCGTGACCTCACAGAGGGTCAACAACATCCCAAACAGTAGTCAAGGTGTTCAGTAATTCATCACTGTCTCTGTGTGATAGACTCTGAACTCTTGTATCTGCAGCTGGTCTGTGCAAAACAATCCTTGGTGAAGTATATGGGGTCTCAATGCGAAGATACTCTTGAATAATTGGTCTATCAGGAGAGCGGGGACGTTTCTGAATTCAGTGGATAACAGATTCTAGGAGTCGATTGTTTGTCTTGGTTTGTGGTGACCTCCAGTTGTCCCCTAAAAAAAGCCCATCAGTATAAGGACTACAAAGTAACAGAATAGTGGAGATCTTTTTTGGGACCTTCACCGCTTTGAATTAGAGTTAGAGGATAGGTTGAGTCCTGTCAAAGTGTTTGTGTGTGTGTGTGTGTGTGTGTGTGTGTGTGTGTGTGTGTGTGTGTTTATAGAGGGGCACTACATGGAAGACAGAAAGGGTGATTAAGAGATTTTCTCTTCTCTTTCTTAATTTTACACTTACAACTCAATACACTCATTGCATCAACACTGGGAGAATTTCCTAATTACCCTTCTTACTGTAAATCCTGTGGATTGCAGTCTCTAGTGGGATCTAAATCTGAATCATCCCTTTCATATTGGGGAAAATGTCATTTTTGTTGTTTATTCAGGAAAAGGTACACCAAGGTAAATATTCAAATGTGAAATAGGCCTACAGATGTACTTAAAGAATAATTAGATTAAATGAGCAAAACATACTTTAAACTAACTATTGTTCTGCATGTGCATTAAGCAACACATGGACATTGGGCCTGGGGGACCAATTTGTGAAAAGTGCAAAAAAAATGATAGTAAAATAAATTCTGGATGTAATTTTAGCAGGGAAGTATTCACTTTCAATAAAGTAATATTTTTTAAATATGCACATATTATATTTATTTGTATGCTAAATTAAATATAAGCTAAATATAAGTGAAATGCTAAGTATTGTTTGTCCCGTCACATTCAGATAGTAAAATACATTATTCATTCATTCATTTTCTTTTCGGCTTAGTCCCTTTATTAATCTTGGGGTCGCCACAGCGGAATGAACCGCCAACTTATCAAGCATATGTTTTACGCAGCGGATGCCCTTCCAGCTGCAACCCATCACTGGGAAACATCCACACACACCCATTCACACTCATACACTACGGACAATTTAGCTTACCCAATTCACCTATACTGCATGTCTTTGGACTTGTGGGGGAAACCGGAGCACCCGGAGGAAACCCACGCCAACACGGGGAGAACATGCAAACTCCACACAGAAACGCCAACTGACCCAGCCGGGGCTCGAACCAGCGACCTTCTTGCTGTGAGGCGATTGTGCTACCCACTGCGCCACCGTGCTGCCCTAAAATACATTAACCACATACCTTATTTTATTTTAAATTCAAAACATCAACATTTAAGAGAAAAAGGTTATTAGCTTGCATTATTGTATATTACTATAGTCTGTTTAACATTTCTATAGTAAAACATTTTAACTATATAAATTTTGCTTCAATCTGGAATTTGTGCCCTGCTTCTGTGATCACTACTTTTCACAGCACAAACACGCAACCCCAGCTTTAAAAGCAAGGTCAAAACAAGCCCAATATCACTAGTAACATGGTAGGTTAATGATGATAATATAAATAAGCACACAGAGAACGGAATATAAGTTTAATAGATCCACAAGAGAAGGCGTACATCCACAAACTAAGGTAATTCACAATCAAAAGTGATCAGAGAAGGATAGGAATGAACTAATGCCCTATCCACATGAACACGTTATTTTTTAAAACCACATTTTTTTGTAGAGACTTTTGTACGACTTTTATCACCACCTGTACAATTTTACATGCTCTTGACAGTGCATCACGGTGCATTTTTGCATTTCCGTGTGGACATAGATTTTATTTAAAGCAAACGTATGGGAAAATTCTGTTTATGAAAATACCTGTGTACCAGTGAAACATGGCCTACTATACACAAAGACTGACAGACAGGTGAAACAAATGACCTCAAATGATGGTGAGAAAACTAAACAAAACAAAAAGTCCTGAACTGACATTTTACAATTAAATTATTTAACATCATTAGTACTGTTTATTATCAATAATGTATTATCAGAAATGAGCTTGTAACATTTTAGGTTGAAACCATTATGAGGTTGAAAAGCAAAAACAGTAGTTTTTTCAAATTAAAACAAGCCCAAATAAATGCTACCCTCATCCCTTGTTTTTTATGCAACATAACTGAAAACAAAATCCCAAGTCACATTTTATAAGCAGACTCTACAACTCTGTATGTGAATTTTAAACCCCAGCTTCTTTGATTTGATTGTCCATCTCAATCATGTTGACACTGACAAGCGCTGTAAATGGCTGAAGCAAATCAGCCTAAATGTTATGACCCTGCTGTTAACAGCACATACAGCAAATACAAGCAATACGGCAGTGTGTGAAAAATTTCAATATAATCTGGTTGGGAATTTCATCTTCCTAACAGCAGGGAAATACTTTAAATGTCAGTTCTGCAAGTCTACAGAATCCAATATGTCCAAAAGTGTTTAACAAATCAAAACAATCAGTCCTGCTGTAAATGGGCCTATGCATTAAAATCTTGTCATTAATTCCCTTTTACAATTTTCATAAAAAAGAAAAGAATGAAGTGTCTATTAATTTGTTTACATAATGTTTCTAACTGATCAGTGTGGTCTATAAACAAATCTTTCAGGTCGGCAATTACACTACCCTTTAGTTCCATTACATGCATGATCATGCAATTGCAAACCCAGACTCACTGGAAATATATGACTCGAACTACATTTCTGCAAGCCTATAAAAAGTACCTGTACATACATTCAATTGTTGTTTTCAAGTGAAATGAACACTAGAGGCAGAAAACAAATGTTTCATTTCACACAAATCATGATTAGAGGGGAAGATTATCAATTAAAAAAGGTTTATTTTTTTCATGGTTCTTAGCAGAACACCAAATAACTCAAAACACTATAATTTTAGCGTTGTGCATCACTTATAAAGTATAAGCAGAGTACAAACAAGGCATACTTGCAGACCAGACCATGCTAGGAAAGATGTCCATAAGGAGAGACATGAGATGAGGGAAAAATAAAAACTTGCTTTAAAAACTTGCTTTAAATATACACAACTAAAGTACAATGGCGCCTCAGTTTCATTTGACTGCTGTTTAACACCATGTGAACCACAGAACATTTAGATTTGAAACTGGTGTGAAATGTGAAATCATTTTTTTTACCCTCAGGAATTTGTTTTCAGGACATGGTGCAGTTGAATAAATCTGTATCTGCAATAGAGAAATAAATGGCTTTTAACACCCATTGTGGGCATATTACCTGAAAAATGGAGAGAAACATTTCAGGTTTTGCAACAATGTAAGCAGACAAAGTCATGTATTTCCAATGAACCTGGCTTGCCAGATGTCGGAGACTGGAAACACAGGCTTATATTAATTTTGTTACATTCCAAATTTCAAGTTTGGTGATCATTGACCTAATTCCTACAATTAGATGAACAATACATCATGGAGTGGCCTCTTAGTTGGATTCAAATAATGCAAGTTGCATTTGTGTAGTACTAAAAAGGCAAAAAATAAATAGCATATTTTTACAGTTCTGAATTTATTATTACTGATATTTGTTAAATGTTGAATTAAGGTTATATTCTTTGGTTTTTAAATATCATTTAATTCAAAACTCTAGCATCCCTTGTGACAGAGACATTAAACCTATTGCCTTCCTGAGCATTGGCAGATCCCAAAGTGATGCAAATGCTATGGGCAGGGTCTCAACAACTGTGTATTTGTCTTTGTGGATCCATTCAAGTCAAATAAACTCTTTTGTTGATAAACTTGTGTGTTCATTGGCTGGGCAGGTTCTTTCACCTATCTACTTCATTTGTGCATGCTTTATTTAGCCATCTCCACCTGGACATTCATAAATACGTCAAGTAATGTATATCAGAAATTTCAGTTGGTTTATTGACAAACTAAATATAAACTAATCTAAATATAGAAAACAAAGTCATAAAAATACACTTTCTTTCTTTCTTTCTTTCTTTCTTTCTTTCTTTCTTTCTTTCTTTCTTTCTTTCTTTCTTTCTTTCTTTCTTTCTTTCTTTCTTTCTTTCTCTTCAATGGGGACTTCAATGCTATGTGGAAACCTCCACTATGGGGATTTCGTCAGAAGCCAATCATCTGAAAGAGTAATAAAACAGGCCAATGAAATGCCAATGAATTGGCGGCGTCAGCGTACATAGCTGGCAGCAATCACAATCATTCAATCATTCGAATTTAAAAATACAACAGTACATTGGGAAGGTGTGCAGTCCCGAAAGGGAGGACGCTGCGGAGGCCACCTGCTGCCCAATGGGGAGACCTGGTGGCATGAAAACATATGAATGAACCCTGAGAAGGGGAGGTACACATATGAAGGATGGTTAGCGGGGAGGGAAGACATGGGCCCGGCTAAGGGAACTATACCGTGGCTGAGTAAAGCATATGGGATTGCCAGTGGGGATCGCGCATAGCAGGCACCTACACCCAGAACGCGGGCTGATCAAGTGGGCATGCCAACAACGTAATGGACCAGGCACCCGACTCCTCCGCTGAGTCAGATGCTGGGGGCCTCGGAGGAACTCTGTAGGGTTCGCCAATTGGTGACCAGCACGCAGCTCTACAAATGTCTGTTAGAGAGGCGCCGTGTGCTTACACCCAAGAGGAGGCGATACTCTAGTCGAGTGCGCTCTCACTCCCGGGGGACATGGCTCACCCTGGCACAGAAAAGTGAGGGAGATGGCATCCACTATCCAGTGAGCCAATCTCAGTATGGATACGGCACTTCCCGTCTGCTGATCATAACAGAAAAGGAGCTGCTTAGTAAACTCTAAACTCTAAACTCTAATGCGATCACATAGCGCAGAGTGTGAACGGGACACAGCAAAGAAAATGGGCTGGGTCTGTTTCCTCCCTGGGCAGCGCTTGCAGGTTCACTACGTAGTCTAAAAGAAGTGGGCCGGTCCAAATTGCTGGCACACTTCACTGACCGAAAATGCCTCCAGATACCCGACCCTCTTGACTGATGCCAATGTCTACCTGGACAGAAATCTTAAAGATACAGGGTCAAGTGGATCGAGCAGGCTTCTCTTAAGAGAGATCTCCAAGTGGGTATGAGAGGGAGACAGAATTGAATTAATTATCCAGCGTCTTGTGCCTCTGGGAACTGGATGATGAGGCGATGCTTTCCCATCGCGCCGTCATCCCCGTGTCCTCAGAGCAGGGATGATCGTAATGCCAACCCCTCAGTGTGGAGGGGACAGCCTTAGCTACAGCCAGCTGAAGGAAAAATAGCATCACACTGATCTGGCATGTCCGGGGTCCTTCTCGGAGAGAAGTACACTACACAGCGAATAGACTCCACTTTAGGACATAGGCATGCCTCGCAGAGGGTGCTCTAGCCTGAGTGACGGTGTTAACCACCGAACTGGTAGGTCACCTATGACTACCGCATTCCATCTTTGGACCACACGTGAGGTTCTAGAGATCTGGGCGCGGGTGCCTGTCCCAGAGAAGAAGGTGCTTCTTCAAGGGGATATGCCAGGGAGGGTTCGTCACGAGGAGAGAGCTGAAATACAGGTCCAGTTGAGCTCGGTTGAGCACCCATAAAAGCTGGACAGCCGAGGGGTAGAGTCTCCATTAAACTGCCGTAAGAGCACATCGGCTGCACGTTTGAGCTTGCCGGTGAAAGAATGGCAAGCAGAGATTTCTGCCGCATATGACTCCAGAGGAGCAGACGGCGAGCGAGCTGAGGCATGTGGCGAGAGCAGATACCCCCGTGCAGTTGATATACGCCATCGTCGCATGTTTCCCCTCTAGCACCAGAAAAAAAATGGTGCAGCGCGAGATTCACTGCCAACAGCTCTAGGCAATTAATATGCCAATGCAACTGGGTTCCTTCCATGGACCCGCAGCTGCATGCCCACAACACGCGTCCCCACAGTGTGTACTGGAAGCATCCATCGGAACAACGACATGTCTGGCTTGTTCTAAAGGTACACAGGCCCGTAGAAACGCAGGGTACTCCTGAGGCTGAGGGCACGGCGACACAGCAGAGGGACAGTCACCCAGTGCGTCCCCACATGCCATGCCCGTCTGGGGACCTGATCGTGAAACCAATGCTTAATGGGTCTCATATGGAGCAACCTGAGCGGCGTGACAGCGGCTGCAAATGCCATATGCCCAAGGAGTCTCTGAAATAATATCAGTGAGACTACAGTTTTCCTGTCGCACTCTCTCAGACAGGTCAGCATCAGCTCGGCGCGTTCTCGGGAGAGGCGCCATGGCTCCAACCCGAGAAAAGAGATGCTCTGCACGGGGTGAGACTGCTCTTTTCTCGGTTGACCCGAAACCCTATCAGGTCGAGGTGACGGAGCACCCAGTCCCTTTGCATAACCAATTGATCCCACGTGAGCTATAAAAAGCCAGTCATCTAAATAATTGAGTATGCAGATGCCCGTGAGCCGAAGGGGCATTAGGGCATGCTCCGCGAGCTTGGTAAAAACCCACGGAGACAGGGAGAGCCCGGAAAGGAGGACTTTGTACTAACATGCTCGATCCTAGCATGCAAACCGCAAAAACTGCTGGTGGCGTGGGAAATTGGAGACATGAACATCCTATTGCTGCAGAAGAATCCTGAGGATGAATGCATCGGGGATGTGCTTCTGCATAAACATTCTGAGCGGCTGCTTGTAAGGCAGCGGGTCAAAACGCACAGAACTAAGATTGTTCATAACCCACCGCTCTTTTAGGGTACGATGAAGTAGAGACTAATAAACCTATACCTCATCTTGGCTGGAAGGACCGGCTCTATTGCATCCATCGCCAGGAGGACAGCAATCCCCTTGCGCAAGACAGGGGCGGACATAGGGCTGACCTTGCAGTAATACACGCTCGTGAACTTGGGGGGCTGTCTAGCGAACTGAATCGCAAAGCCGAGTCTGATTGTCCAAATGAGCCATCGCAACGGGCTGGGCTGCGCTAACCAGGCTGGCAGAGATCGTGCGAGTGACATCATCGGTACAATCACTGGCATACCAGCGGTGGTGATTGTCTGTGGGGTGCTCTACGCTGCCGCTTAACCGGTGGAACGGACAGGGCAGTGGAGCAAATTTTGGAGCCACAGACGAGTGCCCTCGGCGAGGAGCAGCCATAGTGTATGGGGAGAGCATTTTTTTTATTTATTTTTTTATCCACCAATCACACTTGACTGCTCTTTCACTGTGGTGAATTCCTGGGTGAACTCCCCTTCGGTGTCGCTGGACAGGCCAGCCTGGGATATGGGTGTGTTAAGAAAGCGAACTTTGTCAATGTCACGCATATCTGCCAGGTTTTAGCCATAGGTGGATTTCCTGGACCACTAGTGTGGTCATCATCCTTCCCAGGGCACTCGTAGCCGACCTGGTGTTTTCAGAGCAAAGTCAGTTGCATTGCATAAATTAAGCCTGGGTTGGAACCTTCCTCGTGCTGCTGGGCCCATGCCTGCGCCAGCAAGCAAAATGGAAGCAGCCTGGCCCACAGCAGTGTAGGCTCTCGCCTCGAGGGACACGGATGACCTACACGCTTTCAACGGGAGCCGAGGCTAACCACACCAGGAAGGGGCAATACATGGGCAAGATTGACCGCTTTAGCACGCACGACCTGGGGATTCGCCTCATACCCCCTGGCTGCTCCGTCATCAAGGAAGGTGAGGACAGAGCGCATGGGCCGTTTTTTGATGACAGCGCACGGGCTGCTTGCCCTTTTGCAAGAGTGAGCTGCGATCTTAGCTGCGCAACAAACATGCCATCGCAGTGATGGCATGCGCAGCCCGCAAGCACTGCATTAACATGCTGAACCCCCAGACATGTAACACCGTGCTCGTGCCCATCATCCGTGGACAGGGAACCACCACATCCAGAAACACAGTCGGAATGACGTATTTAAAAAGACACGCTGCACGACCGGAGGTTTGAAAGAACCCGAAGACTCTTTCAGTAGTGTGTTCAGCCCTGAAAGCGAAAAGGTGTCTCTGCTATGCATGGCTTGCATCTTTATACACGAATGATTGTGACTGCTGCCAGCTGTGTACGCTGACGCCGCCAATTCATTGGCATTTCATTGGCCCGTTTTATTACTCTTTCAGATAATTGGCTTCTGACGAAATCCCCATAGTGGAAGTTTCCACATAGCATTGAAGCTCCCCTCCCGCTGGGGAACATGTTGTATACTTGTAATGTCATCATGCAATATTGCATCAATATTGGATTATTTTTCAAATCCTATTGTTAAAAAATTGGTGGTTTTCTAATTTCTTACAATTTCAAGCTGCTTTTGAACACGTATTCATTCTACAGTATGCCAACTGTGTCATAGATTGTAAGTACATTTACTATTAATAAACTTGCTTAGCACTCAGAAAGTGTATAAACAATTAGAGGGCATTAACGATTCAATTAATTCAGTATTGTCCTTTCAATTACGCTCAGATTTAAACTACAAAATTAAACTCTCTTTAAACAAAACAACAATCAATTTGTTGTTTCTACCTTCAGATATAATTACAGTCTAAAGCCAAAAATCTCTTTGACCTTGTGGAATTAAAGCTAATTTAAAGCATGACTATGGATTTCATTTAGTCTGTATTTAATTACTACCCAGAACAAAATGCAATGCACAGAAATATATTTTGATACGCTAAGAGTGAGATGTCATCTGTGTGATCCTAAAATAAATTGTTATGATGCATACCTTCAGCATTTAACCTTTAGAAATCATAGGGGTGCAGACATCCACCTGTGCTTTGAATTATAAAGATTAAAAACTCACCACACACACAAATGCAGTGCGATGGGTGCCCATAAAAACACATTTATTCAAGTAATCCTCTTGTTCCTCATGGGCAGTGAAGAGCATCATAGAAATGAATAAGTTGGTCTGATGGAGATTAACTCAAAACATGGTAAAAATCCATCAGAACATATTATTTTGCTATACAACAAATGTAGACGGTCAGGTTTGTAGTCATTTTGTTACTTCTCTTCTCTTTCTCTCATAAAATACAACTGCTCTCCTAATAAACATTCATTCATTCATTCATTCATTTTCTTTTCGGCTTAGTCCCTTTATTAATTTGGGGTCACCACAGCGGAATGAACTGCCAACTTATCCAGCATATGTTTTACGCAGCGGATGCCCTTCCAGCTGCAACCCATCACTGGGAAACATCCACACACACTCATTCACACTACGGACAATTTAGCTTACCAAATTTACCTATACCGCATGTCTTTGGACTTGCGGGGGAAACCGGAGCACCCGTAGGAAACCCACACCAACACGGGGAGAACATGCAAACTCCACACAGAAATGCCAACTGACCCAGCCGAGGCTCGAACCAGTGACCTTCTTGCTGTGAGGCGATCGTGCTACCCACTGCGCCACCGTGAGGCCCTCCTAATAAACAATATAAAGGAAAGAAACACACGTGGCCTTTTACTACATTCCAACCTGTAATTGACCAGAGGAAATGCCTCCTACGTTTTACATTTATATTCTCAGCAGAAAATATAAGAAATGAGTTCTAATCTCTCAGTGCTTGAGCTATAACTGTCATGTTTATGTTTTCAATCATTTTACAGTTATTTTTCTCCACTTCCTGAGCACACGGAGAATAAAAAAATGAGAACTGGTTAAGGAAAAAATGTGAGCTAGATGTTGCTCATGAGAAAAATAAAAATAAATATCTACATTTGAATAGCTGGCACTAAAGAAATTGGTTATTGGGATCAAAAATCTGTGTACACAAGATCAGTTCATGGAAACAAAATTTTGGGTAAATTTAGGAATCTACTAGCTAACTGCTAGGGCTGAAGTGAATGGAACATTAATGTTATGACCTCGTGGACAATAAGCCAAAAAGCAAAATATGTGAAATTAGTTCTGAGATAAAGTCAAGCAGTAAGCTGTACAGAGTAGGCCCGTCATTATTAGGCATTAAATAGAATCTGATTGATCCGTCAGACCACAAACCACAATTTTAAGTGTAATCGTCAGTGTAGTAATCGTCAGGTTCAACAATCATAACAAAATATATCTACTGCTGATATTGTTTTTTTAAAGTTTTTTTTTGTAATTTTGTTCCTGAATGAGTTGTATCAAAAACAAACAAATTTAAAGGTCCCGAGAAGTGAGTTGAAATGTGCATTTTTTATTCAAGGTTTGACATAATCTTAACTAAAAAATTAGTAGCTAGAAAGAGTAGCTACTCTCCTAGCGTTTCGTTTTTATCACAGGTCTGCCAGTAAGAATGGTTGAGATCAAGCGCATCAAATGAAAAGCAAATTAGAATCGTTTTGAAGGGGGCAGGGGATTTGATTGGCCAAGATTTGATGAGAAACTGAAGTAGAAAAAACATTGTTGATCGATTTAGGCAGAAGTGACAAACTGCAAGCTTGTTTATCAGTTTTTCTTAACACTAACAGACTGAAACTAACATCTACAATTTTATATTTTAATTTCATGGGACATTTAACAAACATGGATGGTTTGGGTGATTGTAAAAACCTGCAAAAGAAACCACCTTTATTTTAGATATGTGTATTAAAATGACTGTTGATACGAATCAAACTACAAAATAAAAACAGAAATTCACTCACTGTACTTGAATGAATAACAGTAGTAGCTTAATAAGAATGGAGTAATTCTTACTTATCTGTGCTAATAGGGCATCAGTAGGGCATCAGGGCTAAGCATCATTCATTTTTATATTACTTAAAACTGTAGGAAGACAAATTATCATATGCATTTGTTTATATGGCAAAACATGTATTTTTCACCAAGAAGGTTCATACAGATTCCAAAGGCAGATACTGATAAGATCAGGCCCTGGTGTGTGGACTTTGGGGGTTTTACGATGTGGTCACATGTTGATTGGTCAGTTGTATGTCTCAGTATTTAGGCTTTGGTCACATGGTCAAGAAAGATACAAAATATTTGGTAAACTTTGCTCTGTCTCTTTTCCTGCTCTGCGCTTTTCCTGCTCTTTCTCTCTCCCACTCCCCCCCCCCCCCTCCCTCTGTTTCTCCCTCTCTCTCAGGTAACTTTATTTTACATTTAAGCTGAGTACAATTTTTATTAAATGTCTTTATCATTTTATGTTTTATCATTTTATACAGTTATTTGTAACAAATTCAGTTGTAACCATAGATAATTATTGTCATCAAATAGATTCATTTTCAAGTATTTGTGAATTACTTTTGATTTACATTAACACTTAATTGCTCCATATTGCAATACAATACAATATACAGTACAATACATAATAGCAACGCTCTCCCACATTTTGAGCTATTACAACTGCCCTTATTTCTGTTTTTGGTATAAGATTGCAGAAGGACGGTTTGACTAGAAATGTACAGTTTTTCACCATCATACTGATAACTTTAGTAATTCTGCAAAACTACAGTTCGAACCGCGGTAGTTAAAAACCCATTCTTACAAAACAAACATTCCATTTCAGTCTTGTACTGTAGTGTGCACTCGTGTAGAGTTTTCTGTCACATTTCTTTTTTCTTCAGAAAAGTGTTTAAGCGAGGAGTGATACTTGAGCATGTCTGTTCTATAAAGCCAAAGAATTTATAGCTTTAAGGCCGAATATCATTCTTCTCTACAATGATCCTCATTGACAGATTGGCTATTAAAAGATGAATTATGTGTGTATAAATCAGAGCAGTGGCCATATTTCCACACACAGGCTGTGCACAGAGAATATATTTGGGTCTGTATAACTCAGTGGGTGTCAAATGATGGATAATTGGGTTGCAGGTTTGCTCTGATGAAAATGAAAAGTACATGTATTAAAAAGCAGCTAACTGCATAATCATTCTACAAATGCCTTAAAAAATAAGATCATTTGTGCTGACCACACAGTGAATACACTTCAATTGAACAGAGAAGGGCATTTTTAATCTAGCATTTGCAATCTAGTCTTGGACAATATGATCTTAAAAGGACTTAGTGTAATGGAGGCTGTCTTGTAAGAGCTGTCTGTGTGTGTAAACCTCATTTGCATGATCTAAAGAGGTGAACTAGAGACTAGAGGCACATCCGTTGCTATTGAACATGCTAGATAATGGATGCTAGAGAATATAGTTCAAATCCTATTGAGAGTAGAACTGTAGGGGTAACACTGGTGGCTTGGACAGGTGAGGATGAGTGTAACAGAGGCTAGCTTCTAAGAACTGTGGAGGTAAACTGCAAATTATATAAAAAATTAAAAACAATCAGTACTACTAGTTTGTGTAATACATATGCATATATTTTAAAATGTGCTGTATACATAAATTGACTTGACTTGACTGCACAGAGTTAAGCAAGTAAAACTGGAGGGGGTATACTGGTGCCTTGACACTAGTTATTAGTGCACCTGCCAACCATGATGGTTCAAATCTCACACAGAGTGGTCCGAGTTCACCAGGAAGGCTTACACTAATGCTGTGACCTGCATGGGAGTGAGGTTAACGGGAGTGTGTGTAATGGACACTACACAGCAAAAACATGGGAGTTGAAATTTCGATGTTAAATCTTTCTGAGTTAATTTCAACTCTCAAAATGTAATTTTACACATATAATGTAGAATCGTGTCAAGTGTTGGAGTCATTTAAAAGAGTTGATTATCAGAGTTGCTTTAACTCCTACGAGGAGTTATGATGATACTCCTCCCAAGCACTCAGCCCCCCACACATTTCAAGTTAGTCTGTCTCTGAGAGAAATCGTTAACAGCATGGTGTAGTTTTTGGCGGTAAGTACATTTTAAGCTATTATATTTATTCAATTATGATATATGTATAACAGTTGTTTTAACACTTTTTGGGAGTCAAAAAAAACAACTCTACTTTTAGTGTTATATTTTTATGTATTTGTATAATGTTAATTTAACTCCAGAAAGTGTGGCGCTATATAAACCCATAAAAAGTGTTGAAATCAACTCTGTGAGAGTTAATTCAGCACTCGTCTTTTTGCTGTGTAGTTAGTAAGAACAGGAAACTTACTTGCTTGCCTAATTTGAAGAAGCACCCTATCAATAGACACTAGAGTCTGTTAGTGTCTGCAAAGGGCACTGAGTGTCCACTGAAGCATTTTTTTCTTGAGCTGAGCATTTGCTTTATGTTGTTGTCAGTGGAAGGGCCACATTTTTAAAAACAGCATTAGCGTAGTGAGGCGTGCTGAACGTGTTTTAAGAGAAGCACTGAGTGTTCTTTGTTTTTTAAAAGCACCAACAGTTTGAGATGCGCTCGCAAAAATGCTTCGGTGGACACGCACCCCTAGTGTGCCCGCCTACCATTCCTGAGATGCCAGTTTGAATCCTGCTTAGAGTAGGTAAGGAAACTGACAAGGTTACATTGGTGCTGTGATAGAAAGATGTTTTGAAATTGTTACAAATTTATTAAAAACATAAGTATTCACAGCCTTTGCTCAATAATTTGTTGGTGCACCTTTGGCAGCAATTACAGCCTCAAGTCTTTTTGAATATGCTGCCACAAGCTTGGCACACCTGACTTTGGGAATTTTTGCCCATTCCTCTTTGCAGTACCTTTTACGCTCTGTTAGGTTGGATGGGAAGCAACGGTGTACTGCCATTTTCAGATCTCTCCAGAGATGTTCAATAGGATTTAGATCTGGGCTCTGACTGGGCCACTCAAGAACATTCACTGAGGTATTGCAAAGCCACTCCATTGATTTTTTTAGAAGTGTGCTTTGGGTCATTGTCCTGCTGGAAGATGGACAGTTACCCCAGTCTGAGGTCAAGAGCACTCTGAAGCAGGTTTTCATTCACGATGTCTTTGTACATTGCTGCATTCATCTTTCCCTGACTAGTCTTCCAGTTCCTGCTGCTGGAACATCCCCACAGCATGATGCTGCCACCACCATGCTTCACTGTAGGGATGGTATTAGCCTGGTGATAAAACGTAATGCCTGGCATTCACTCCAAAGAGTAAAATTTTAGTCTCATCAGACCAGAGAATTTAGTTTCTTATGGTTTGAGAGTCCTTTAGATGCCTTTTGGCAAATTTCAGGTGGGCTGCTATGTGCCCTTTACTAAGGAGTGGCTTCCGTTTGACCACTCTACCATACAGGGCTGTTGGATTGCTGCACAGATGGTTGTCCTTCTGTGAGGTTCTCCTCTCTCCACAGAAGAACACTGGAGCTCAGACAGAGTGACCATCGGGTTATTGATCACCTCTCCAAGGCCCTTCTCCCCCGATCACTCAGCTTAGATGGCTGGCCAGCTCTAGGAAGAGTCCTAGTGGTCCCAAACATCTCCAATGATGGAGACCACTGTGCTCATTGGAACTTTCAGAGCAGCAGAAATTTTTCTGTAACCTTCCCCAGCCTTGTGCCTCGAGACAATCCTGTCTCGGAGGTCTACAGACAATTCCTTTGTCTTTATGCTTGGTTTGTGCTTTGACATGCACTGTCAACCCTGGGACCTTATATAGACAGGTGTATGCCTTTTCAAATCATGTCCATTCAACTGAATTTACCACAGGTGAACTCCAGTTAAGCTCCTGAAACATCCCAAGAATGATCAGTGGAAACAAAATGTACCTGAGCTCAATTTAGAGCTTAAAAATGTCATTTCATTATGGGGTATTGTGTATAGAATTTTGAGGAAATAAATGAATTTAATCCATTTTGGAATAAGGCTGTAACATAAAAAATGTGGAAAAAGTGAAGCGATATGAATACTTTCCGGATGCACTGTACTGTATATCCAACTTTCTCTGGTAAAAAAAACCTGTAACTTCATTTGAGCTTGATTTTAAGAATGCTTTAATAATATAATGACACATTCAAATGTCTGACCAGGAGTAAATCACACTAACTTTGATTAATAATTTATTAAATACAGATTTTTTTTAACCAATTTTGTTTTATTTTGTATTCTAAACAGTTTGGGCCATCATTCAATATTCAATGTAAAATTTAGGTTCTAAAGCAAAACCAGGGGACAGCAATAGCTTGGTGCATTTGTGTAGGGATTATTCAAACTCTCCGTGAGATACAATTGCACACTTTTTAAGTGTTTACTGAGTGAGCTGATCCTCTGCTGTGTTTGAGATGCCTCTGTTGATTTCATCCCGGGGAGGGATAAAAAGCATACAAGCCCATTTAATGGAAGTTTAGGACTCTGCTTCACAGATGTTTATTACTGCACACATTTGTCAACTCATATAAATGTGTTTATTAATTAAAATACGTCTGTGTGTGGGGTGTAAATGATTAAAAAGCAGAGCATATGGTTCAGTAATTAATCTCTCTCTCTCTCTCTCTCTCTCTCTCTCTCTCTCTCTACGTACTGCCAAACTATCAGGTGCAAATGGAAGTGATTTGAAAGCCAGGTGTCCACTGGTACGGTAGTTTAAAACATCGCATTACATTTCTCCATGTTCACATGCTGTATTACAGTTTGGCGATTACAGATGAGCTCTTCTAATTCTTCTAATTTAATTTGCAGATCATAACAAGTTTACTTTCTGTGTGTAGTGTCAAACAAGCATTTTAGAGATTCAAATGAGATGGCCAAAAGAGCATGCATTCAAGTGCATAATGGATTTTGGAGTGCACGGTTGAATGTGTTCATATTAGCAGGGCAGTCTTTAAAAGGGGTTTAGGGCAGACGGTACATTCACAGCATGCTGGTGGAAAAGAAGTTTCGGTTGACATTATTAGAGAGGAATTGCTGCATTGTTTTAATGACCCTTCTACTGGCTAATGTTAAATTGATTTTGAGTGCTAATTATCTAGAAAAGGTTCTGATTCTTGAAAACAAAGGAAAGAGCAATTAAAAACAAATTATATAAATAGGCATAACAAATAAATTAGCATAAAACTCAAAATCAGAAAACTTCAAAACTTAATTGTTTAATTAAATGTTTAATCCACTTAAATTTGTAAAAGCGATTAAGTTAACTTAACTGTTTTGTATTGTGACAACATGAAGGAACTGTGTGGAACCCAGCATTTTTTACAGTGATGAAGAATGAAACAATGTTAATAAAATGCAGATAGCTGTGTATTCATGCAAATTAAAGAAGCAAACATTATTTGTGTTGACCACCAGTGTTGTTTAAATCATATTATTATTATTATTATTATTATTATTATTATTATTATTATTATTATTATT
>CAIGQW010054471.1:2078738-2099283 GCA_903798125.1 Danio choprae
ATATATGGGTGAAACAGAAATGTTTTTATTTGAAGTGTTCCTAAGCTCCGGTTAACCTCAGACAAGGTCATTTATTTCAGCTGCCAATTGTAGGAGTGTTTACCCATTTCAAGGCTGTTGCAGTGATGTATTGGTTTTGGGAATTCTATCAGCTTTGCTATTATGGGCAAAGTTTCTAATTTTGCTCAGTTAAAGATGGCATATGTAGGTATGACCAAGCAGGATTTACTAGAAGGAAGTAAAATGTGTAAAATGTCAAAAGTTCAGGGTGGGTGGAAGATCAGTAATTGATGAGTTTAGTCAAGGCTTTTACTTATGCTTGACCATTTATAGCATCGAATCATCTTAAATAATGAATGAGTCATTTCAAAATGAACATAAGCTCTGTTATTTCACAGCTTATTAAATGGTTTATTTTAAAGCAAGAAATGTCCGTATGACGGATATAAATCTGCACTAAATGTGTAGCAGTTTGACAACCAAAGCTGTGCTTTGACAAGTTTGAGTGGCAGTTCATTAATTAGTTAATTAATTATTCACATTTATTAATTAGCATAACAATTTGGCAGCGTTCTCTGTAATGTCATTTAGCGCACGTGGAACGTTTGAAACTCGTTCAATTAATAAGAAGAATGAATGCACATGAAAACAAACATTTGAAGGAAATTCAAACATAGATACTTGTCCCTTATGACATGTAATAAATATAAAACATTAGTGATTGTAAGGTAATGTTCTTATTATTCTGAGCATTTTGTTTAGATTGTATGACTCCTTCTCAATTCATATATGTCCAAAAAGTGTGTTATTTGTAATGATATTACGGTAGAAACAAAGTACAACTAAATACAAATCAAAGTGATCATCAAACAATAGCACTGTGCATATTGGACTTAATAAACATAGACTATATAAAGGTGATAACTATTGAATATATGTGCGATTGAAAGTTAGTAAAAAAAACAAAAAAATAATAATCAACGTACTAGTGGTGGACAAAGAGACTCAGATGTGTCAATTGTGTTTTTATGTGTGCTGAAAAAAAAAAGGTGACTGAGAATAAACAGGGCTCCGTCTCATTATTAGAGAAAGAAAAAAAGGCTTAAAATGCCATTTTGCATAAGTTATGTGATGTACATGTATAAAAATCTAAATTCTTTACTGATATTGACAGTTTCATGAACTGTTAATATGCACAGAACCTTTCCATAACACAAACAACTCTTTGTGGTGCAAAAAAACTTCAAAACACATCAAGAAAAAAAATTATATTTACCCTTATACAACAGGGCCTTTAGAGAAGGAAAAATAGTACCATTGCCGTGCAACCTTTTTAACCTTTATAAACCTTTAAAATCTCTCTCACAGTATGATGTATAGGAGAACCATCTAGTTTCAGTGCCTCTTCCAAATATTCAACAGCATACAAAGCAGAAATACCTCACATTATGAATCCTCACAAAATTTAAACATGAAAGCTTTTGGAATAACATTAGATTAAATACATACACTAAAGGTTTTAAAGGCTCTGCTTTTTCAAAAAATGTTTATTTTCTAATCTTTTGTTTCATTTATTAGTTAATATGAAGTTAATATTGTGTGAAGTTAATAGTAATTTTATGTTCTTTAGGTTTAGGTTGTCACACCCCCTGCACATTCTATCAGCCCGGATCACCACTCACACTCTCCAGCCAATACACAACGCACTCAGTCACCCGATTACTGATCACACACACCTGTGCACTCATCACCTTCACCTGCTCCCGTCATCACCAGCACACTATATAGACTCACTCACCCCGTTCACCAGTGTCTGGTATCATCTTCACGAGGATCACATCTCTCTCCGTCTTCCCCATCTGACCTTCTACCAAGACTGCTATCTATCTGCTTACCCAGAGACTAACCCCTGTCAACGGCTTGCTCTATTCAAGGGAAGTGATTACTTACTCAGTATTGGACTCTTGCTAGCACCTCGGTGCTAAGATCGTTGTGTTTGAATAAACACTGTTGAATTGTACTCTGTCTTCTGTTGTTTGTGACATAGGTTCTGTTCTTTCCTATGATGTATCATATGTTCAGGTATTTAAATGTATAGTATAGTCAAACGTCTGCCATCAGCACTATATTTATATATAGTAAATTTAATCGTTACAATTAGGAGAAATATTAATATTCACAAAAAAATGAAATCTGGCCTTGATATAATTCTTAATTAATAGGCAGAATCTGTCTAAAAACAAGCTAAAACAATTAGGACATTTCTGCACTTGTTTTTGCTCTAAGTGGGTGGATATGACATGATATCACCATACGCTACTGGTATAATATACAAAGCATATACAAAACATATGAAAAGATGACAATATCTCAACTCTCTGTCCTAAGAATCAGTGCATGTTAAAGTTACAGAAAGCTGAGTGATGAGCTCACAATAGGAATGCTGTCTGCTTTGCAAAGCTGCTGTACAGTTGTTATGTTGCCATAACAACTAGAAAAGATCACACATGACACTCAATCTTGGATTTGACTCAAATCCAAGATTGAGTGTCATGCGTGATCTTTTCTAGTTGCTCCAAATCATTTGAGCAACATGTGACCTGCGAATCGTATTCCTCTTGTACATATATATTAACATTTGGTGGCAATAATAATAATGATTATCTTAATAATATTCCACAATATAGCAGCAGCTGAAATCAAATCACTTCACAGGCTTTCATTTCATATAAATTGCATTTGTTCTGAATGGCACAGAAAAGCTTTAACCCTTAAAGAAATAGTTCACCCACACGTCTGTCATCATTTACTCTATGTAAACTTGCTCCAAACCAGGTTGCGCATTTGATTTTATTTCTGTTGAACATAAAGAAGATGATGTGAACAATATAGGAAAGTATTACCCACAGTTTTTTCAAATTGGATATTTCACATATGTATTAAACTGAAAAAATAAAAATGCAAAAACACCTGATCATGACCCTTTTCTGATTCTGCCCTTTTTTTTTCAGTTGAAATGTTTTCAATTAAAATGTTCTATCTCGTGAAATTAAAATCTGTCACTAACTCCAGCATCAAATCACATTGCCATATGCCATGCAGTGCACTCAAAGTCCAAGTGGTTCAAGGGCATCAACATACCAGAAGTATTTTGACACAAAGTGGATCATTTTAGAACTAGCCCAAGGGTCTAAAATAAAAATATGCTCAGTAATTGGACTTCAGCTCGTAAATCCGTTTTAATCTGTGCAGATAGGCTGCTACAGTGTTGTGCTTCATTAGGATGCTCTTCTCCACCAGTCAGTTACTCAGTCACCGAACCACACCACTAGAATAATGATGTGGATGTATTTACTGACAGTGAAATGTAGAGGAAACTAGCTGTTCTTGCTATACTCACTGGGAAATGATTGTGGGAGCTGCTGGAATTTGATTTTGTTTTGGAATGGATAACAATTAAATGAATCAATGGCACTGCAGCTAATGAGACTTTTGAATTTTTCTCGGACAGGCTTTTGTCTATGCGATTACAATGCAGCAATGAATGCAAAAATGCATCTTCTTTCTTTTGTCCTCCCAAGGGGACAGTCATTTATTCTGTTCATGTTTAGCTTGCGGAGTGACAAGATAACAACACCATCATCACTCACACAGCTCAAGAAGATCGGAAGTGCCAGGTACAAAAGCACAGGTTCTGACGCCACTTGAAGGCAACCTGGACAGATTGAATAAGAAGGACAGTCTGTCCACAGACAGCTAACCTTTCCCTAAGTGACGTGCTTGCTTTTAAAAGCATTTCAAATCTTAACATGAAGCTTTCTGCATCTCATTCGTGAGCCAGGAATTCACAGGACTCCTACTTTACAAAAACAGCAAATTAAATCTCCTCAAGAGAACTCTTAATCTATTAAGTGGGAAGAAATGTGAATGAAAATGTATGACAACATAAAATGGAGAGATCTTAAGAGTCATTATCATAGCTGTAAAATATTGGCGGATCTGTTGGTGTAAAGATGATTCATCACCTCCTAGAGAGAATAATAGTCCAATATTTGGCTTCACCTTTTTGCCAGAAAAAGAGCCATGCTAATGTTCTCTATATAGAATTGAGGTTTGCTGTGGAGAACTGCATCCTCACTGGGAAGAAAAAGCTAGAGACATGTTTAAGGCTACTTAAACTCACTCCCACTCTAACTACAGTATGTGTCACCTGTAAAAATCCAACAAATAATTGTTGTGGCCATTAATACTTTGGAATACTTTTTGTTGCAACTGGATTCAGTACAATTCACAAATTTGCTCCATTAAGCATGAAACTGCTTACAAAATTGACTCGAAACATAATATATGGCTTATATAAAGTACAAGAACATTTTACATTTACATTTGGTAGACATCTTTATACACAGCAACTTACGACTATATTAACCCAGGCTCATTCTGAAAACTTACCGCTTTATACATTTCTGGAGAGTGCCAAATACATCCTAGGAGGTGTTTTTTGCAGTTTTTGTTTTCGCAAATCCACCAGAGGCCGCTGTGTACGCTTTTTGAGATCTCAAATTTTTAGTGCGATTGCCATTTGCGCCTGCTGTTCTCACGTAAATCCATCAGAGGCCACTGTCGACTGACTGACTGATCAACTGACCCACCCTCCTCCTTACCTAAACACAACAAACAGTGTTTTCAAAAGCACGAACTGACCCACCCACTTACTTCCCTAAACCCAACCGACAATTTTAAAAAGCAATCCAGAAAAAGAAAATCCCTCGCCTGATTTTTACCACGGTTTTCAATCAACAAAAGGTTATTTATTGTGAAAAAAGCCATCTTTCTTGGATGGATGTGCTTACAATTGAAGCACAACTGAACCAGTGTAAAGACCTAATGACTGGTGTGACGTGTTCAGATTTTCAGGTTCTGGTCAGAATCCTGGAAGCAGCATTCTGGATGAGCTGCAACTGTCTGACTGTCTTATTGGGAAGATCATTGAGGAGCCCATTACAGTAATCAACCCTGCTGATGATGAAAGCATGAACAATTTTATCTAAGTCCTCGCTGGAAAAAAAACATTAACACATTTCAATGTTTCTAAGATGAAAGGTTAATTGCTGATTAGGTTAATATTGCTTTGATATGACTACTGATCCAAAATCAGACCTCAGAACTCACCAAGATTCTTAACTTGATTTTATGTTCTTTTACCCCAAGGAATGCATTCACATTTAAAACTTCATTTTGTTACCAAATGCCTTCAGATTTCTATTTCTTTAGCTGACGAATGTTTTGGCACATCCAACCATTAATTTCATAAATGCAATGGCAGAGGCCTTCAATGGGGTTGTAATCATTTGGGTGTCATAGCTGTGGTGAGCAATTTGGTTATTTCTAATCATTTGGCTCAGTCGGATCATATACAGCTTAAACACGAGTGGTGCAAGAATTGGGCCTTGTTAGACTCCACTTCTCATATGTCTACTTCAACCTATGTCTAACTTTAATCCAGTTAGACATGTTGAGATGTCATCAGTTATATTCAGATTATGTGTAGATTGAGAAGAAATATGTCCAAGAACTGAGCCTTGAGGCACACCAGTAGCAAGATCTTTACCCAAACCTTGAGTAATGTTTTGAAACAAATCATCAGAACAAACACTTTGTGTGGTGTCCTCAGTATAAGCTGAATAACTGACTCTTGTTTGTTGAATTACTAGGAAATAAAGCACACCAGATGTGTAACAGCTGCATCATATGATGGTTGTATTATCACTTCAAGTAAAATTTTCTAATAATTCAATCGCCTGTCATCAACGGTTCCTTTTTTATGTTTATAAACAAAATGTCTTAATTGTTAACAGGCATATTCTTATAAAAGGTTGCAAAACAAACAAACAAACAAACAAACAAACAAGCAAACAAACAAAAACAAATAAACAAACTAATAAATAAATAAATAAATAAATAAATAAATAAATAAATAAATAAATAAATAAATAAACAAATAAATAAATAAATACAATTACTGAGGACAGGCGGTTCATTCCACTGTGGCGACCCCTGATAAATAAATGGACTAAATCGAAAAGAAAATGAATAAATGAATTACTGAGGAGCTCCGGTTTCCCCCACAAGTCCAAAAACATGCGGTATAGGTGAATTGGGTAAGCTAAATTGTCCGTAGTGTATGAGTGTGAATGGGTGTGTATGGATGTTTCCCAGAGATGGGTTGCAGCTGGAAGGGCATCCGCTGCGTAAAATATATGCTGGATAAGTTGGTGGTTCATTCCGCTGTGGCGACCCCAGATTAATAAAGGGACTAAGCCGAAATGAAAATGAATGAACGAATGAATTACTGAGGACACCTTACTTTTTTTTAGAGAACTTAACGCATTGTTTTCTTAATTCTCAACTTTATTTTTCATCTTTGGTCAAAGCTAAAATCTCAGTTGTGTAAGGGATTTTTGAAAAGTTGGGAAAATGTCAAAAGGTTTAAGGTTAAAGTTGAAAAGTAAAACAAATAAATAAATTTGCATCATGTTGCCATGATATTTTCAGTTCCCTCAAATTCTGTACAGTGCATAATCAATGCCATGCTATTGATTTGGAGCAAAGGGTTACTTCAAAATAGGCTTTGAAGAGGATAAAACGAAGAAAACCAAGAAATCCAACTTCCAAAAACCATTTCAAGACATCTAATGTTTTAACCAAATCCATTCTCTTGCAGATTCTCCATCTCTCTCATTCCAGTCAGGCATTTCTGCCGGCAGCTGCTCTGTTGATTCTCAACAGTGATTCCCTGAAAGCACTGGAGGGGTGAATGTGCCCAGGAAAGACAAGCAGTCCTGTCTCTTGAGGCTCTGCATCTTCACCGCTCTGGGTTGGAGGTTGTCTCTTTGTGTCCCTTGAGCATGCATGGCCAGTGGCTGTTTAACTTTCCTGCTATGGTTCAGGAGCAGAAATGGGCGAAAAAGCAGATTGGGCTATAAATTGAGTATCTTTTGAGTGTGTGTCTGTGTGTGGTGTAAATAGAATAAATAGATTCATCACAGCACACTTTCATTGGCTTGACATTACATGCATCATGTTTGTGGACGTGTTATGAGTAGCTATTATTTATTGACCTTGTGACGGAAATAGGTCAAGCAAGAAACCTCCACATTGGCAGCTCACTCTGTGAAAGCAGGCTGTGCTACATTGACTTCAGTGCATCAAGAACACAATCGGTGTCAAAGGTTTTCATAAGAAAAGCATGACATTTCTTGTATAATAAACCCACCAATGAACAGTTGTATAAAGGGCATCCGTCCATACAGGGCATTGTGGATAAGTGGATAATATTGCTCTAATCTTTAAATGTTTAAAACCTAGTATTTGAGTCTGTTTTGGTATATCACTCCAATCATTGCATTCAGATGTTTCAATCACTTCCATTGCCATAGGTATACACAATCAAGCATGTACTGTAGGCATGCAGACTCCTTTTACAAACATTTGTGAAAGAACAGTGATTGTGAGTGATCGAGGAATTTCTTCACTACTAAATATTCCATGGTCAACTGTTAGTAGTGTTATAACAAAGTAGAAGCAATTAGACCTTTGCAAACATTGCCCCACTTGTCTATGTCCGACAAGCTTTCAGTATTTTCCCCTATCAATTTGTGCAATCCCCAGGGAAATATAGTGAATAATTTCAACAGAAATGACATACTGATCTCCTACAGAAGCAGACATAAAGGTCTGCAATATGCAAACGAGGAACAAATTCAGCTTGTGAGTGTAACTAATTGATTTTTTTATTTTTTTGATTGAAGTCAGGGATGGAAAGGTGGGATCATTTGGATATAATTCAAATGTTACATAATGATTCCCTAACACATAATTCACAAACACACACAAACGGTGGCATCTCGATCAAGACAATACTATAATGGATCTATGAAATTATAAGAGATAGTAAACATTTTTTTCTGGGTCTCCAGTCTATATGCAGTTTAAGTTAGCTCAACTCACCTTTCATCTTCCAAGTCCTCAGGTAGTTCACTGGTTATTTTGCCATGTCACAAATCTATATAGACCATTTCAATGTGGTCATGTCATTGGCCCATGAACATTTCCTGCTTGTTATCAAACTATGTCATAACTGTAACAAGAGGCAATTCCATCATAACTTAATGTTTAAAAAGCTATCATAACATTATTTATCAATATGTGGCTGTTTTTGGATCCTCAGAAGCTATAGAAATTAAAAATGTAAAACAGGAAATACTTTGGGACCATTGTTTTTGTTTACATGCCTCAAAATGGTCTATAAACTAAAGTTATGCAGGCTATGCAGGTCCAATAACAGAAAAGATTATTTCATCAGTCTTGAGTCCTTTGGTTTCGAGTTGATCGTTCAGCAACTGACAGCACCATTGATTGACAGTTGATGGTTATCCGTCCACACAAATGTATCCACACACTCTAAGTTTCGGGAAGGATGGAATTGTATATTGGCAAGGCTTTCTGGGTATCTTCTACGTTGCAAGTTCGATATGAGTACATTTTCACTATTTTTCATGTTAATCACCAATGTAACTCTCCTATGACAGCTGTTCAGACAAAATGTCAGAAAGTGATGGGGGCACAGTATATTGTCACCATGATTGGCCAGATCGCCTGTGAATCAAACTGCCAGCAAAGGGTCAACTGGGAGCAAAAGCAAGTCAGCAACATAGTGGTAGGCCATATAAAATCACAGAGCACATGCTGAGATTCCCAATGTGCAGAAGCAAACTGCAGAGAAGATTTGTTTTACAATCTGTCAGAAGTTGTTTTGTGAGTCATCAGAGCTGTGCACTTCCAAATTTCTTATTTTATTCAAAGGTTTTATTATCTTAAAGCCAGAACTGTTGTGTACTTCTGAGCAGGACACAGTGGTGTTTTTTAATGAATAATTAGAATGAATTAATGAAATAACTAAAAAAAATAATCACAAAAAAGAAAGATCGCTAACATCACAAAAAAAAACACAGAAAGATTCATTCATTTATTCATTCATTTTCCTTCGGCTTAGTCCCTTTTTTCATCAGGGGTTGCCACAGCGAAATGAACTGCCAACTTATCCATTATATGTTTTCCACAGCAGATGTCCTTCCAGCTGCAACCCAGTACAGGGAAACATCCATACACACTCATTTACACACATACACTACAGCCAATTTAGTTTATTAAATTCACCTATAACACATGTCTTTGGACTGTAGGGGAAAACGGAGCACCCGGAGGAAACCCACGCGAACACGGGGAGAACATGCAAACTCTATACAGAAATGCCAACTGACCCAGCCGGGACTCGAACCAGCGACCTTCTTGCTGTGAGGTGACAAACCACTGAGCCACCGTGTCACCCCCAGAAAGGTTTAATACAATCAAACTTGTTCAATCGTGTGATTATTTAATAATAAATAGATTCATATATGTAACGCCACCTGAAAATAAAATGGACAGAGTGGACAGAGTCTGCTGAAACTTTTTTAAATACTTTAAAATGTTTATTAAAAAAAGAGGAAAAGAGGAGAAATGTTTTATTCATATCAGTCGATAAATATGTGGTACTTGGTCAAATCAAATTCCAACTAAATAGTTTGATGTAAGAAGCTTGATTGTATTGTAAGTAAACAATGAAGCATAATTACTTTTTCCAAGTCTTTTAAATGATTTCTCACTTAGACAAATGATTTTGAGGAATTCAGTGATTGAATAAATGAATCAGTGATTAACCTTTAACCATGTTAAATGGTTCCTATAACTAAACCTTTGACTTTGCTGCTAACTTTTAAAAAGATTGTGAAAAGTATTTTACCGCACAGAAAAACATTACTGCAGACTACATATCTGTTAAAATCTCTATGGCATTCTTTAATTAAGCATGCTATGAATTAAAATGCACATGCAGTCATTATTAGGCATTATTTTTATCTCTATTATTATCATTTGACAAATACATGCTGATGCCAACTATAATTGGCAAGCAAAAACAAAACAAAATCACAGTCAAAATGCTGCTACCAACAAGATCAAAATTGTGAATATAGACCCCCCACACATTTCCACTCAATCAGAAACTAAATAGCAGATAATGTGTTTCTTCAGGCAATGATTAACACAAATAGTCCTCAGTCTATGTGTGTGTGTGTGCGTGTGTGTTGTGCAGGGGAATATTTCAGGATTATGACTTTCTAATAGGCGCATTAACACTCTGAATGGTTAGAAAAGTGTTTCTCGTGTCCGTTGATACAGATTGCAGTAGCAGGGGTGGCAGGGTCGGGTTTAAGAAGCAATTTCATCCATTTGATTAGAAAAGATTAGTCTTATAGATGGTGACACATCGAGATGAGATGGCCAGAGGTCTCGAAGAAAAGTCTGAGAAATAATGATCACACACAGAGGGCTCTTTCCTATTCATACATTAATATTTAGGAAAGAGCTGTGTCTTATCTGTCTTCGTTGCATAATAAAATGAATTCAAATAAACGAGGGTAAAAATATATATATATATATATTTTTTTTTTTTTTTTCTTTTGTGATGCACACTAAAAGAGGAAGTGGAAAGATTGAAATGTTAAATTATACTATAATTAAAATAATGTTCATGTTATGTTTCAACTGTTTCATCTTTTTATGTCAATATTTAGTGTAAGGAGAAGTGTTCTATAATAATGATAAACCATGTAGTTTCTGGGTCAGTAGCAGAATTACAAAAAAAAAAAAAAAGATGAAAGAAAGACTCACAGTGGCGCAGTGGGTAGCACGTTTGCCTCACAGCAAGAAGGTTGCTGGTTAGGTCGCTGGTTCGAGCCTCGGCTGGGTCAGTTGGCGTTTCTGTGTGGAGTTTGCATGTTCTCCCTGTGTTGGCGTGGGTTTCCTCCGGGTGCTCCGGTTTCCCCCACAAGTCCAAAGACATGCAGTACAGGTGAATTGGGTAGACTAAATTGTCCGTAGTGTATGAGTGTGAATGGGTGTGTATGGATGTTTCCCAGAGATGGGTTGCAGCTGGAAGGGCATCCGCTGCGTAAAACATATGCTGGATAAGTTGGAGGTTCATTCCGCTGTGGCGACCCCAGATTAATAAAGGGACTAAGCCGAAATGAAAATGAATGAATGAATGAAAGAAAGATGAAACTCATAAACTAAGGTAATCAGAATGCTGAGGTGTGAATCAGTGACATTGTATTGTCCAGTGGTCAAAATATGAATTAAATCTCATTTATTATTGTCCAGAATTTAAAAACAGGGACAATTCATTTATGTATGTTTATATGCTTTTAAAATGTTCTGGGTTCCACTTAAAGTATACCTACAGTACGTATTACAGTTTTTCTCAGTCACTTTGGTACATTTCTCATTTTTCATAATTGAAATTTACAAAACAGTAAGTACATTTATCAAAACAACATGTACAAATAGCAAAACACCATGGATCACCTGCAAAAGCCAGTCTCTTGCTCAAAATTCCTAGTTCATCTCTCAACACTAAATTTCTGTGTCAATGAACATGTCAGTGCCGTCAGAATGACAAGTCCTCGTGTCATTGTGTACAGATAAGACAGTCAAATTACTTTGTCATGTTGTCAATATAACAGTGTACTCTGGAGGGGTCTTCCGATGTAAATTATAATTTTTTTTGCTGTTTGTACTTTAATTTGTTGACAGATTTTGTCATTGTGATACAGAAAGGAGATGACAGCACTGCATAGCACAAAGAAAAAAAAACAATAAAAAAGTAGAAATGTGAACATACGACAATTTCCTTTGAGATGCACCTTCATTAGAAAAAGTCAAGATTCACCTGTCACGGTCACACAAGGAAGAGAGGACAGGCTGTTAGAGTTCGGGAAGTTTATTATCACAGTGGATCAACGCACTCGGTGCGGAAGGTGAAACACAGTGAATCAACGCACTTAATGCGGAAGGTGAAGACAACACACAGTTCGTGAAGAACACAAAGTGATGGGGCGAGCAGACTGCTGACAGGAGTCGGGCTCGAGGATTCCTTGGAGGATGAACTCAGGTATACGAGGAGGAGAATGAACGAGGAGTAGAGGTGACCATCTAACGTTGATTCCAGCCGGTGAGTGAGTGAGTGAGGTGAGCTTATGTAGTGAGTGGGTGATGGCTGGAGCAGGTGAGTGTGATTACGTGCGCAGGTGTACGTGCTCAGTAATCAGGTGATAGTGTGCGATGTGTAGTGGATGGTGACTGTGAATGGTGACTGAGGTTGATGGAACGTGCAGAGGGTGTGACATCACCTGAGAGAAATTTACCAATTGTAAACGGATTTAGAAAAAAAGTCTAATGGAAATGTACACAAAAATGCATCATGACAAAATACTTGTTCAGACACTTCGCATTTAAAGACTAAAGACTAGTAATACAGGACTACAGAGAGATCCCAAGAGGGCATGAGAGGGGGGCGGGATGGATTTAATTGCTACGTGCCTCTGAGGAATCAGATGATTACAATATGCTTCCCGAGCGTGTTGCCATCCACCGTGTCATGATGAGCAGAGATGGCAGCCATGTAAACCTTCAGTGTGGAGGGTGACAGCCTACTCTCCAGCTTATCCTGAAGGAAGGATAACACAACGCTAATCTGGCAAGTTTGGGGGTCTTCTCGGCGAGAAGCGAACCACTCAGTAAATAGACTCCACTTCAAGGCATAGGCATGCCTCGTAGAGGGTGCTCTAGCCTGAGTGATGGTGTTAACCACCGAAGCCGGTAAGTCTTCTGCACTCCTTCTATAGACCACACGTGGAGGTTCCAAAGATCTGTGAGTTCAGAAACCCAGGTCCGTTGGGCCAAAGAGGCACGGCAAACAAAACCTGCTCATCATCCTCCCCGAGTCTGTGCAATTAGGCTCACGGGGGTAAACGCATATTTGCAGAAACCTGATGGCAAGCTGTGGGCCATCGCATCCGTGCTTAGGGAGCCTTGGTCAGGGAGTAAAACAACTGGCAATGGGCGTTTTCAGGAGTAGCAAACAGGTCGACCTGGGCTTCCCCGAAGCGCTCTTATATCAGCTGGACCAAACCAAGGTGGAGGCTCCATTCCCCTTGGGACGCTAGCTGCTGTGAGAGCACATCAGCTGCATGGTTGAGCTCGCCCGGGATGTGAATGGTATGCAGCGATTTCAACCGCATGTGACTCCAGAGAAGCAGATGGCGAGCGAGCTGAGACATGCAACGGGAGCGTATTCCCCCCTATACGGTTGATATATGCCATCGTTGCCATGCTGTCCGTCCTGACCAGCACGTGTTTCTGCTGTAGAACCGGTAAAAAACGGTGAGGAGTGAGAAACACTGCCAGGAGCTCCAGGCAGTTGATGTGCCAATGTAGCCGAGGTCTGGACCACGAACCCGCGAAAGCCGCGGAACCCGCTCATTGTTGTGCTCAGTGTTGGAGGCATCTGTCAATACGACAACATGCCTGGATACTTGTTCTAAGGACACACCAGTCTGTAGGAAAGCAAGATCCGTCCAAGGGCTGACAGTGCAGCGACACAGTGGAGTGATGTACACTCGTTGTGTGCCCGTGCACCATGCCCATCTGGGGACCCGATCGTGAAGCCAGTGCTGAAGTGGTCTCATATAAAGCAATCCGACAGCGGCTACAGATGCCATATGCCCCAGGAGCCTCTGAAAGGTTTTCAGTGGGACCACTGTTTTCCTGTCGAATAGACTCAGACAGGATAGTACTAACCTGGAGCGCTCCTCTGAGAGGCGCGCTACCATGGCGACCAAGTCCAGCTCCATTCTGAGATAGGAGATTCTCTGACCCGCAGGTTGGTGCTAGGGCACCCTCCACAAGCTTCGTGAAAACCCGCGGAGACCGGGAGAGCCCGAAGGGAAGGACTTTGTACTGCCATGCTTGACCTTTGCACGCGAACCGGAGGAAAGGACGGTGACGTGGTAGAATGGAGACAGGAAAATACGCGTCCTTTAGGTCTATCGCTGCAAACCAATCTCGAGGATGGACGCATTGGAGTATGCGTTTCTGCGTAAGCATTCTGAACGGCATTTTGTGTAAAAAACGGTTCAGTTTGTAAAGATCTAGGATTGGCCTTAACCCTCTGCTCTTTTTGGGCCCGATGAAGTACAGGCTATAAAACCCGCACCTCATCTCGGCTGGAGCGACCGACTCGATTGCATCCTTCGCCAGGAAGACAGCAATTTCCTATCACAAGACAGGGGCGGACACGGGGCTGACCCTCGTGAAATGTACACCCGTGAACTTGGAAGGGCGAGAAGCGAATTGTATCACGTAGCCGAGTCTAACCGTCCGCATGAGCCACAGCGACGGGCTGGGCAGCGCTAACCAGGCTGGCAGAGCTTGCGCTAAAGGCGTCATCGGAGCGATCGTTGACGTGCCAGCGGAGGGGCAGCTGGAGAGGGGAGTGCTCACCCCGGGTAGCAGAGCGGCCTGAGGAAGAGCTGAAAATAAGAGATTGTCTCTTACCTGCCTTCCAGAAACGCACGGCCGGAACGACATCTTTAAAAAGACCCGCTGCTCGGCCGTGTTGCTCTCTTAGGGTGTCGGCTCTTTTAGAGGAATCTGCACTTTCATTAGGCACCAGTGAAACGCCCAGGGGACAGGAAAGGAGCCCAGTTAGACTGCCGCTGCTGCGTCTTTGCCCGCACTGGTGAGAAAACTGGTTTCTTTTCGAAATCAGGATCGCAGATCAGGAGCTCTTCAGTCTCTGTGTGAGGTCTGAAGCAAAGAATCTGATGCTTGCTCCAAGGACGCCACTGATATACTCCACTAATGACTAATCAGTCCCAACTGCATGGCCGAGCTCTGCCAACTCATTTGGCATTCATTGGCCCTTTTTCTTTTTCTTCAGAGTAATTGGTCATCTAGCGTAGTCTGTTTACAGACGCACGTTGCAGTTCCCATATGAAGGGGAACTCATTTTCTGTCATAGTTTAGTCACCCTTCACTTATTCAAAAATGTTTAAGTTTCTTTCTTCTATCAACAAAACAAAAAAGAAGATATTTTAAAAAATGCTGGTTGCTGGAACCCATTAACTTTTATAATATATCACATATACTATAATTAAACATAGCAAGGCCTTTGTTGGTCAAACAAACAGATAGTGCTCTCCCAAGATGATGCGTGGCAAAGAGAGCAACAAAGAGACAAACAAAGAGAGCCACGTTTTGGTTGCTCTCCCACAATTCAACTTAACATGGTTCAGTGAATTACAATAAACTATAGATAGAAGAAAACATTCAACATTTCAACCATTCCAAAAATGACATACTACATCTTTAAGTATGATTATTTAAAGTTAGTCATCCATTTAAAACAAGACAAGATGTTAAAAAAAGGTTAAGTACAGAAGAAAGCCTAAACACTATGTTGAAAAGCAACCATGATTTATACCAGGAAGCAGTCTGTGCTTGAATTGTAGTTGTTTCCCTTTTACTTTAAAAAGAAATTTTAATTCAAACAGCAGCTATAATGAATGACATGATGCAGTTAGGATGTCATCTAAATGTTTCTCTGAACGTTTCGCTCCTGACAAGAAAATTGCCTTGTGAGGACGTGTGCTGTCTGAAACATTTTTTTCTTCTTCTTCTGTCCTCTCCTTTTTCTCCATCGGTGTGTGGTTTCCCCAAGTCAAAAATGAAAATGAAGGGTTTTCTATTTTGAGAGGCTGTAATTATCTTTTTCCTCAACATGTGATGCTGGGCTTCACTCCACCGCCCGGCCTTCAGGGTTTCAAGATGGCAGTGAACTGGCTGGTGCTGTTGGGATGCTGGCCTCAAATTAGAACTGACCTACTCTTATTTTAATTTAGCAATTTATTTATGTATGAACAGTATATATGTTTGTATTTATTTTACATGTTTTTGTAAAACTGGTTTCAGTTTATTGGCCTGCTACTAAGTTATTTATATTTTTATGTAATTCCAAACCAATTATTCCCTTTTTAAGAGCATCATTGACTGTTTACAAATCTTCTCTTCTACAAAAAAATGTGAACAATTTTTTGTGAAACCTCATTTTACCTTTACATCCACTAAAAAGAATAGCAGCTAAAGTATGTAAACACTACAATAACTTTACGTGCACGCACGAACACTGTCTACTTTTGTCTGTGCTACTAGAACGGGACTGTCGCTCTATACCAGCCAAGAGGGGAACAGGGTTTCTGCTCATTTTAATGAAACAAAAATCACATACAAAACTTTCTTTTAAGGTCTTATTTCATAATATAACTGAAAATCAGTCTTTACATTTTTTTTAAAAACACATGCCAAGTGGGGACCTAAAGGGACACACACACACACAGCTGTCTTTATTGGGTTTTTCCCATAGACCTAATGATTTTATACTGTATTCCCTAGCCCAAACCCAACCCTCACAGGATAAATAGTCAGCATTTTTACATTTTCAGAATACTTCTGTGTAATTTATGAGCTGTTTATTTTATGGGGACAATAAAAATGACCCCACAAGATAAAAAATATACTGTTATTGCTACAATTGTGAAGACATTTGGTCCCCACAGCATAATGAATACAAAGCATACATACAGATTTTTTTAAAACTTTCATTCATTTATTCATCCATCCATCCATCCATCCATCCATTCATTCATTCATTCGATCATTCATTCATTCATTCATTAAGTTTAGATATAATTGACGGTTGGTATTTATGCATTTATTTTGGTATGTGTTACAATGAAAAGAACTGAGAACAATGTCTGAACGGAAGTGAAAAAGTTTAAGAAATCTAATAAATTTTGTCTTTTCGTCAAGTAGTTGCCTGTATGCTTTGGAGCTGAAGGATAGTACATCAGAGTGAAGAAGAGACTGACAGGAAAAACAAAGTGGGAATAGTTTAATTCTAGGACTGCTCATGCATCCGACTTTACATGGTTCAATCCGGATCTCATGAGCAAAGTTACAATGAAGAACGGGAAGTACTAGAACTGCTAAATTGCTTTAAGTGATAAACTTAAATTAAATTATATGCTCACACATTATTCAGAGCAGTCATCATTTATTACATATCAACAGTAGAATTGTTTGAAGCTTTTATTTAACATAATTTGTATTCTTAGTTGTACTATGTTCTGTAGTTTAATATAATTAGAGATCCACTAAAGATGTACAAATGTCTCTGCAAATAATTGGTTATTAAAAGTGATTTTCTTTACTGATTGCCTAAAAACTAAAAAAAAGTCAATGATGTGGGCAATAATTTTCTTGTCAATCCAAAAAAAAAAAAAAAAACTGGGAAAAAGCATCAAGTTAATTCTTTATGCAAAGAAAATATCTCTTGATTTGGATGATGATGATGATGATGAACCTCATAACACAACTAACAGGATTGCACACCTGAAAGGCTAAAATGACAAGAAACATGACGAGTTTATCAAAGCTTAAGCAGAGTTCAATGATAATTTGATGTGATAACGTTCAAAAATCTTCATTTAATCTTTAGCGTTTAGTAAATGAGCTAAGAATGTTAATTTGAGTAATGCTTTTCTGTTTATGACTGACACCAATTACTCTAAAACAGCTTGAGGAAAAAGAGAGGATACAATTCTTGTTTGCATTTCTTTCAAAATGATGGATTTAATTAATTGGAAAGAAGGTATAAAAAGCAGATATCACTCAACAATTTCCTATTGTTGTCTATAATTTTGATACTATATATTATCATACTAATAATAAATCATTTTTTCATATAATAAATGATCAATGACTAGTAAGATTGTACTCAAAAAGAACTCAAAATGAATCTGAAATATATGCACTTTTCTGATCTTTTGTCAATAGCTATTAATAAAATAAATCTACTACAAAAATGTTGTCACTGAAATAATTGAGCTAATTTAACAACAAATGGATTTATGATTGATTTACACTGCAATTTGTGCTTGTGTTGTATGAATGAGCAAGGGCTTTTAGCCCTATGCAAAGACAGTGTGTAGGGGCACTTTCCCAAATAATTTTGCTTACTCAATAACTGCTGTCAAATCACTGGTGTAAAATCAGCCAATAGTAAAATGATGTACCAACAGTACTGAAAAGATGAATATTATGTTAACAAATACATGATTTGCATTTATGTTAATGCAGGACAGAGTTTTTTTTTGTGTGTTTAAATTGTGCTATACTGGAAACTATACTTAATATTTTATACCATAAATAGTGCACCACAAGTATCTTCTTAAAATAGGGGATTTACAAGGCATTAATAGTCCTCACTTTAGATTAGGTCACAAAACTGCATGAAATTGTGTTAATAAAGCATTATTATCATACAAATTGATTATTACTATATGCCTGAATAATAAGATAAATGGTCATTTGAATAGTTTATTAATCATTTCATTTTATTAATCAATCTGAATGACCTAAAACCCACAAACTACTCTTAAATAAGTGGTTTGTAAATAATGTAATACTTAGTTTAGTAATGATACATTAATAATCAACAAAGCATGAAAATACTTTTACATGTGCTTATAAGTCAAGAATTTCCATTTTGGAGCTGCATTTATACTGTAAACCACTTACTAATGTCTATTAATGAAGAGTTAATGCTTAACAATTGATGAATTAAGTATTTGCTAATGCCTAATAAATCATTCATAGTGTGCAGTGTTACCAATTGTTTTTCATATTTTTGCTTTAAAAATGGTCTCAGCTTTCCACAATTTGCATGTTTAGAGTGAAACAAGAATGCTAATCGTCAGCTTTTGAATATATTGTTTCTCTTATCAGTCTTAGGTAAATGCAGACTACCTCACCTAATCTCTTTTTTTCTTTTCTTTTCTTTTCCTTTCCTCCCTTTCTTTTCATTTTTGGCAACCTGCTTTTTGTTTGGACGTTTTGGGAATTTAGTTTTAAAGGGGACCTCTTACGCAAAAATCACTTTTATAAGGGGTTTAAACACAGTTGTGTGGCAACAGTGTGTGCATAAAACCAGCTTCTAATGGTAAATATTTATTAATATTTTTTTTTGATAATCACACTTCATAAAAACATTCTGCAGAAACACTTTGATTGACATTCTTCCTTTGTACATGTCATCAGAGGGGGAAAGCTCCACCCATTAGTGACAATCTCTCCCTTATTAGCATAGGACGTTAGTCCTGTTTTTGAATCTGCCACTATGCTGACACATAGATATTTGTAGCTCTCCCTTTTTTGAAAAGAGCTCATTTTCAAAATAATCTTGTTTGAATTTAAAAGTGACAGTCACCAAAATGGTACAATTGGATTCAAAGCCTAAAAGGCAATTTCACAGCGCTCTCTCAGCCAATTAGCATTTAGCATCTTTCCTAAACAACCAAAACAATGATCCAAATTTGTGAGTACCGTACCATGTGCTGTGTTCTATGTGAGAATTCCCGAAGCTTGTTAAAATGGATAGAATCAAAATATTGTGCATAGCTCAGGAGCACACAGGTACAGTATAAACTCAATATTACAATAATATCTTCGGGGGCAGCCAGGCCCCCCACACGCCACACCCCATCTTTTTGTGGACTTAACTTGAAATGAATGTTGTTGTTATTTTTTCTTCTTTCCAAATCATTGGGGATGAAACCATAAAAACGGGCTTCATTCTCAAGTGATTCTCTTAATCTGCTTCACCTAAATCAACATCCTTCCCTAAATCACTTCATTATCAGCTCCAGATTTTAATTAGGGCCTTTAACTCTGTACACAGCGCTCACTTGTGTGAGTCAATTGGACAATTCATTAGTCAAATAAGTCTCACAGCCTTGTGAATCATTTTAATTGTTGGTTGCTGCTGACTTTATACCGTTATTCAATATCGACAATATTTATTTCCACATATAATTAGAATCCACATGTGGGAGAGCCGAATAAAACAATAGGTCGGAAATGCAAATTGCATATGGATAAGGGATAATAAGCCAAAAAAAAACTATATATTCTTCATTTACTCACTTTAAATCTACAATCCATTTTAATTGAAGTTTAAAACTGCACACCATGATACTGCTACTAGATATAACAGCAGACTCTAGATATGCAGTATGCTGAACATATCTGTCAAAATTAAGTGAAAGATGCATTAAATCAGTGTACATTTTTTAAGACTGCATATTTTTTGTATTAAAATAAATCAATTCATACAACAATATTTCAATATTATCCACTGCTTTTCTCTTGCTCATGCCAGGCTTATACTGTTGTGATGCAAAAATATTTATTTACTTACTGTGTCTTTTTAAATGACAAAATAATGCAATAAAAAAATAATGTATGCTGTAAAATTTTTACAAGTATGAAAGTGTATTCTGCGAGCTTAGAATATAAGATAAACAATTAAATGATTGATTCAAGGGGCCTCACTGTGGCGCAGTTGGTAGCACCATGGAGTTTGCATGTTCTCCCCGTGTTGGCGTGGATTTCCTCCGGGTGCTCCGGTTTCCCCCACAAGTCCAAAGACATGCGGTATAGGTGAATTGGGTAAGCTAAAATTGTCCGTAGTGTATATGTGTGAATG
>CAIGQW010054471.1:2099683-2118902 GCA_903798125.1 Danio choprae
GTTAATCCCGTGTTCCTGCCTTGTTATGTCCTACAGTGCGCGTGACAATATATATATATATATATTTTTTTTTTTTTTTTTTTTTTATGCAAAAAATCACATAATGGTCCCTGTTCTTGGGGTATAAAATAAGGTTTGGTGCAAAACAAACTAATAATCAATACTGTATTTGTATTTACTGTATGAAAATTACCTTGACCATTATAGAATGTCCTTGACACTGATCTTTTGTCCATTTGCTCTTCTTCTGGCAAAGCCCTCTATTTATTGTGACACTTGGCACTAAGCACACTTCTGAACTCTTTGGAGAGTCTGCCTTGAAGTATAACAGGCATCTTTCAGCACTTCCCCAAGTACATCTTTAGATTTAGCCATCTTTTATTTATGTGAAGTGCAGTTCATGGCCATCTGTGTTTTATTAGCGGTTTTTCTCTCCATATATCACTTCACTTATTTCTACAATGTGTTCTGTTTTTGTGGATTGTGTTGTTTTTTAGAATTTTGATTTAATAATGAATTCAATTTAGGTCTGTTTTGACCAAACTCTACATGTATAGTCTCCAAAAAACTTGCTATATATGGCATGTGTTATATGGGACCCTTCTGTGATACAATTGCGTGGGAAAGCTCACTATTCACTGTCCTAATGGCCTAAAAAAAAGAAAGGTTATATGGTATTGGAACAAAACAAAAGATCATTAATAAAAGCTGTATTTTCATTTTTGTGTGAATTATACATTTATTTTTGAATAAATTACACCTTTAATTAAAATTCATATTATTTGCAGATGTTTAAACACCATGCATCCACACATATTAATCAGTAGCAGTGTCGAGGGAATATCATTCGCATTTAACCTGTCACAAACTGAAGCATCGTGCACTTTAGTAATTGCTGTGGGAGTCACTCTGTGAGCGTGTGAACCATGATCGGTGAGGGAGTCACATTCCTGATGTCCTGAGTCACATTCTCATGTGAACTGAACAAAGCTGCTGCTGTAGGGATATCAGAATGCCATTATGAGTAATTATTTTCAATTTAGAGTTCATATAATTTGTTTGTTTTTTTCAAATATGGGATATAAGTGCAAGGAAGAAATTGCTTTAAAACATAAAATGTTATTTTTTATTATTTATTTATTTTTGCTTTGAATGTACACAGAAAAAAATTATTTCTGCAAAATGTTGCCAACATATGTGTTAATGTTTTATATGTGTTAATTTTAAACAAGCAAATTAAATTTAGCAATGTTCAATGTAATTTGTTTGTTTAAATTCAACCCAAATAAATTGTTTACAACCACTTAACTTAATTTTTTTTTTCAGTGGACAGGTTTGAGAACACTGTAGGAAAGCCTCAGAAAGAATGACCCTTTAAAATAACATAATAAAGCCACTTTTAGGTTAGATAGTTACATAAATAAGGCCATCTATTAACTGACACCTACTTTTGCAGTGGCCCAGCCAGAGTCCTGACTTAAATTCAATTAAGAATCTGTGGAGGGAGCTAAAGATCAGGTTGATGACACGGAGACCCCCCAGCCTGAAAAAGTTGGAGCTCATCGCTAAAGATGAATAGGCAAAAATACCAGTGGAGCAAAATGCTGGTCAGAAATTATAGGAAGAGTTGGATCGCTGTAATTATGCTTTTATATTGATTACTGAGAAGAGTATGGATAATTTCAGACATCCCACTTTTTGTTCAAAGTTAAATAAAAGTTTTTTTTCACACAATGATGCCTTATCTTTTTGAAGAAGCCTATGTAATTTCCGCTAAAAAAACAAAAAACAAAAAAAACTTGCTGGTTAAATAAAAGTAACCTTAAGTAAGAATTTGCCAGGGGTATGAATAATTTTTAGGCTTAACTGTATATTCATTCATTATTTATTCGGCTTAGTCCCTTTATTAATCTGGGGTCGCCACAGCGGAATGAACCACCAACTTATCCAGCATATGTTTTACGCAGAGGATGCCATTCCAGCTGCAACCCATCACTGGGAAACATCCATACACACCCATTCACACACATACACTACGGACAATTTTAGCTTACCCAATTCACCTATAGCGCATGTCTTTGGACTTGTGGGGGAAACCAGAGTACCCGGAGGAAACCCACGCCAACACGGGGAGAACATGCAAACTCCAAACAGAAATGCCAACTGACCCAGCCAAGGCTCAAACCAGCGACCTTCTTGCTGTGAGGCGATAGCGGTACCCACTGAGCCACCACGTCACCCTTGCCTGTATATATTAAAAGCAAAAAAATAAAAAAAATAAATAGATGCAGTACATGCATTTACAAAGTATTTACTTAATACATTTGTAATATTAGGTATTACGTAGATGAAGATCAGAGGTGATTTAAGAGTGGATCACCCTATATAATACTTGAACCATATAATAGCTGAAATTAGTGTTTGGAGAAATGTGACCAGTTTTAGAACTGTAACAGTAATGGAATTGGTCATGACTTTTAGAGATTGACAATTTAAAATGGTGGATGAAAATTATTCAACTTCTGTAGTTGTAGCGTACTTATGCTCTGAAAAACCATTGTTAAAAATATAAAGAATGCGGTATACAATCTGAGTCTGTTCTATGTGAAGTCCTGAAGTTCCATGCACTGTCAAATACAGTTTTCCATGTGGCAGAAAAAAAGAAAAGAAAATATGTGTATATGTAATAAAATGTTTGTATAATTGCACAATAACATGTAAATGGGTTAGGCCAAGTCTGGAGGTTAGGTTTAAGAAGATGTTCATATATTATTAATAACAAGAAGTGCTAAAAGAAGGTATAAGCTGAACATTTTCAGAACAATTAACAAATCACACAGTGCCACAAAAGTGCTACACTTATCTCTGTTCTCACCTTATTCCTTAGCTGTGTTGTATTTATAGCACTTGAAAGATAAAAAAAGCAATACTGTATTCTGGATTGGGTGCTTTGCAAGTTTTTCTAGGTTTAAAATGTTTTTCCTCACACGTTTTTCCAATATTTCAAGGCTTTACGATTCTCCATTGTTATTTCTGGTCACCTTAGTTATTTCAACAAAGGTCTGTTCATGTAGCCGCAGGATTTTGTGTTGTGTGAAGGTCTGTTTTTTTTCTGCTTTGATCTTTATCCAGGTGTCTTGCACAAATCTAAGAGTGGCTGAAGTTCTTGAAGTATGGCTACGATGTGTGGTTTTCAAATGGAACCCCTGAAAAGCTATTTTTGATTTGTAGCAATTGGTTTGTGTTAGATGTAACAGACTGTTAGACAGTTTTCCCCCACTACATATATATATTTTTTACTTATAATCATACTGGAATAATACAAAAAGGCTGATAATGTGATTGGAAAATATAAGCATCTTGTTGAAGTTTCACTGCAGTATGACTTACTTTCTGCTTACGCAAAGTTTCAGTGTAGTCACCATTATTTTCCATCATTTGCATGGTTATTAGAGATATGTGATATGAAATGGAACTCATAATGTTTTCAGATCAATAATGCAGAGAAATATTCAAGCTTGCGGCTCTCTAAAGATCGAATAAATGGGAAAATGACATGACTAATTGTTTAGGGAGTAAAATCCATTATTTGCAGCCAGCGGAGAACAAAGCGATGCAGAGGAATGAAACTCTTGAACAAATGACACATCATCAACTTTAAGTGAGAACTTGCCATGATTTTACAATTTCTGATTTTTTTTCACTAGACATAGAGTTAGTAACGAGTAGGAGACAACACAGCTTGATACAAGCACTAACAATGAAGATATACAATAAAGACCACCAGCAAGACAAATAGTTTTTAAAAATAAAGACTCTCATGAGGAAAGAAACTCATGAAAATTTGACATAATAAAATACAAGTGACAGCTTGCCATATTGTCAAGTTTGTCTGTGTGTTTGTTTATGTGTGTGTGTGTGTGTGTAATTTTTCTAATTTAGCTGTGGGTCACTATGCTAACTCGTCACTATGGTAATTACTGTTTAAATTAAAAACATTGAATACTAATTTTGAGATCTTAGAAATTGAGGAATTTAGGAATCTAGTTCCAAAAGTTGGAATCAGTTCCATCAAAAGGGAACTGACATCTCTTGAATATGTAACAATTGTTTGCTACGTCATTCTGAAACATTCACATAAAGCCTTATGTGAACACATATTGCTGATTATTATCTTTCATTCATTTATGGCTAATGGTGTTTGCAGTCACTGATTCACTCCATGTTTTTGCACGTAGAATTACACGTCTGAAAAATAAAAAATAGTGGCCGAGTCAGCCAGCATTTTTTTTTTACAACACATGCAAATAGCATGAAACACAGCAGAAATGTTTCAAGGGGACCTAAAAATATGACAGATTTGCATATTGTCACGTGACTATTGCTCAATGAAGTTGTAGGTGATATTTGAAAGGTGAGTTTTTTTTGTTTGTTTTAACATCCTGATAACATGATTCCCTTGTCTTTTGTACAGTATATTATTAGCCTAAATAACCATAACATAAATGGCCGGGTCCATCATGTTTTAGGGTCCCGTTGAAACATTTTCATTGTGTTATGCTATTTGCATGTGTTGTGAAAAAATGCAGGCATTTTCTTAATTTGTTTGCATCCTGAGAAAATGCAGCGCATTATCTTTATTTGTTTGCATTGTGAGGATTTGCAACACAGATGTGGTAAAACCGATCTTTTCTTAATTTGCTGCCGTTTTTTGTAATTGCATGTGTTTTCTTAAATTTCAGCACGTTAAGCTCTCTTGGACACTGTAATAATCAAGTATTAACAACAAACATTTAGCATTGCTTGGTTAAGCTCTCTTTGTCTTTTATTTTTAAAAAAATCTACTTTTTTGTTTTTTCTATTTGTTAAAGAAATATAAGCTAAAAACACAACCTCCAAGTTCCACGTCTGAAACATAAACTGCACATACTTAGTTCAGTGCTATAACGTTATGGTTATTTCAGCATGCAGTTGGATGTTTGCAGTTCACATTTAATAGAATAAGTGCATGGCTTTTAGACCCGCTATGTTCTTGCACCATCCATGCTATAAATGATGTGCTTGAATGAGCTTCTTTTTTTAGAATATTTGCCACTGGCGGGATGTGTGAAGAGAGAGAATCACAAAAACAAGAGATGCATCCTAAATCTACAGAGCTCCTAAGGGGAAATTGAAAAAAAATAAAATAAAATAAATAAATAAATAAAATAATAATGATAATAATGCTGAAGACTTTCTCACATGTGCACGAGAAACATGTTGTGTGCTCACAAAAAACTTTTTATATGTCAAGCCTGTTTCACACCTCAAGCGTGAGCAGAGCATGAGCAGCACAGGTTTTGTCGGCGTCCATGTTAACAGATTAGAGCTTTTTATACTGCACACAGAAGCAACACGTGAGCGTGAGCGTCGCTGAAGCAGCAGCTTTGAAGCAGCAGCTGAAGCGTTTCGGCACTGGGTCTATTTTTGCCACGCTGCTCATGCTCAATTAAAGTGACAGTGCATTGATAATGACCAAAAACACATTGAATGACAGTAAAAAGTAGCAATTTTACTCAATAAATGCACTAATAATATCCACAAACTTTTAAATATTCAAACAAATCAACTCAAACGATTAAAAAAGGCAACAAATATTTATTTGGGCCCAAACTACATACCAAATTTAAAACAATTTCAGTATTAGTTTTGCTTACTAAGTTGTACACTAGTTTGATCATGTAAAAATATCTATTATAACTATATTGTCTAAATATTATTATAACTATAGGCCTACATCATCCTGACAATCAAAAACAAAATTACATGATATCACAGGCGATTGTCTTCTGACCGAGTGCACCGTAAAATACTCCTCATAGAGTGTGAGAAGCATACAGTTATTTAGGATCTATATAATTTGTAAAATAAAGACTTGCAGGTTAAGGAAACAACATAGGAGAAAGTTGCTGCAGGCCTTGGTACAGAAAAGTAAAAAAAAGTGTATTAATATATTATAGATAGATAGGTAACTAGATAGAATAGACAGAGATAGATTGATCTGTGCAAAATCTGCCGATTCGCTGTGCTCTACTGACGCAGCTGGTGTGATAAGCAAATGCCTGTGCGCTGTTTCTGCTCTCCATACACGCTGCGCATGCGCTGCTCACGTTCTGCTCGCGCTTGCGGTGTGAAACAGGCGTCAGTTTCTGGTTGCACTGTTCTCTGCTTTAGCTTTGGGAGTATTTGCCAAGTGTGCAATGCACTTGCTTGGTCCTGCAGTCGTTATTATAGCCTAGGCTACTCTTCCTGTTTATATAAATATCAATTTAGTTCAGCTGTATACATGAGACTATTATAAAGTGAGGCAGCACACGTCTGTTCAATAGGCTTTTCATTAATAACAATGAACCACAAACAAATCATTCTTTATAAGAACTTTTGTTTTTGTTTACAATGCAATATGGCCTAAGTTCCATCCTAATAAATTTGTCAATTAAAGTTAGACGTTCAATATATACAATTCTGCCATTGCATTACTTTGATTAATGTTTTATTCAATGTTATTTTTGACAGCATATTGTCACAATCACCAGCTACCTAGTTGATACAGATTGCTGTAGAACTACAAATCTGCCACCAAAAGAATTACAAATCCCATCTTACCTGTTCACCCACACCAGTTGCAGTTCATCCGCTGATTGGGCACACACAGATGGAAGCTCATCACGGACTAATTCTAGGACTATTTATACAACTCACACATCAGGGCTGAGAATTGTTTCCGGTAGCATTTCTAAGCATGAAATCCAGTCTAGTCTTTCCATGGTTCGATCCTTGCCTTGTTTTCCTTGTCTTGATTCTCTGCTGCCTAACCTGGCTATTTGCCTGTTTAGACTACAACTTTGGATTGCCTGCCTGACCATTCTCTGTTGAATAAAGTACTGCACGTGGATCCTCACCTCTGTTGTCCAGCGTCCTTCAGTTACACATTTTCCTTAGTCTTAATCTCTTGACTAAAATGCCATTTACTTCTAGTCATATTTTAGTCATCTAAATTCATTATAGTTTTAGTTGACTACATTTCCTTAGGATTTTAGTGGACTTAATATTCTCTATATAGTCTAAAATCTAACCAGTTTAGATTAATCATATGTTAATTAGTCATATTTCTGAAAGTTCTAAACTCACAATCTGACATAAAATAAACATTGTTGATTTTCAGTTTTGAACAAAACAGACCCAAATTTAACAGTTGTGGTGCAAAATTAGACCTAAATAAAACACCCAATAAAATGTATCCTTTAAAATAAGCCAGCTATATATAGCGTTCTTTATTCTTTCATGCAGATAATATTTGTATAAATTGAATGCAATGAATTGTACTGTACTGAAGACGTTAGGCTATAGGCTGATACTGTTTATGTAACCAAATGATGGAGTATTTTAAGGAGAAAATATCATAATTGCCCCAAAGTCTCACACTGAATGTCACACACAGTCTCACACGGAAACTGTAACATGAGTACACAAAAAGTTGGCTCGCTCATTGGGAATATGTGCCCAGGATTACATTTTTGAAGTACATACGGTTGCATTTTGTGTGCAAAATGAAAGCTACGGGGTGGTACTACTAACTACTTACCTTTGTATGGTTATGTTTTTTGACATGACTGGTTTGCTTGGTAGCTCACCACGAATGCCGTCAGACGTGGAATGCAAAGCAAAGTGGATTGAGGTTTGAGTCCGGTGAAGAACAATTCCAGAAACCAGGTAAAACAAAACTCAGAAAAGCAGTGTGAAATCGAAGTTAAAGCATGCAGCCTCAATGGCTTGTGTCTTGTAGTTTGCTTTTTAAAACACTATCGATTGGATTTAGGGAAGGGGGTGCGTAGGTCAGCCGATATCAAGCTGATATATTATGCACGACAAAGCGAGAATTCACTGCACCTGAATTCATTTTAATGAAACCCAGAAATAATTCTAAAATGATCTATTGCTATACATTAAAATATTTGTGAGACTGAGGCTGTGAATTTAGGCATTTAATGTTGGCAGTCTTAAGGAATAAACCACGTTTTCTGTTATAATTTCAATATGATGTTACTAACAAAGCACCAGTAGGGCTTTTTTCCAATATTAATCATCAATAAAGATGTTTTCATACAGTATGTGTGTGTACTGTAAACTGAGCATTTTCTCTCAGGCCTTCGCTCTGCCATATCATTATTGGATTTACACACACAACACTATACTTGTTCCCTGTTAGAGCCTGAACTTTGGCTTGAGGGTGATTTATAGCCCTGTCATTTGCTGTTCTAGTAATTGCTCAGGAGTGTGACAGACAGACTAGAATTATATTAAACAATTTGAAGCTGCTGAACAGCATCTTTACATGCATTCTGGCAGATGAATGATGCATAAACAAAAGATTTAGATTTACCCCCAAGGGAATGTTTATAGTGTTAGAAAAAAACATGGTGAAGATATGAATGTGCCATTGTGGACCTGGCTAATCCCCAAGGCCCGGATAAGTGGCTCAGGTGCTTGCTGAAGTGCGGTGATGTGCAGGTATGTTGTAGAAATGTCAGGCAAACAGGGTGGTCATGGAACACTGATCTGCCAAGTCTAGTCACTTTCTGAGAAAGCTAGGACTCCTGTGGGAATCGCTGTTCACATGACTGGGACAACTTTGCACTTTTGTCTTCCATCACTGTAAGGCTTCACTGGCGACAGGCAAGACAGGTTATTTCATGCGAGACTGCAGACATAGGCTAAAACATAATTTACAGTACCAGGTTCAATGAAATTAAAACATAAGTAGATGCACCCAATCAATTATAATTTGCAATTGCAACCATTAAAAAACTATGCATTAAACATATAAACCATATAAAAATCTACATGTGGTTTTCTGGTGTGTTGTACCATTCACTCCTGTCATTCCTGCAGTGAATCCTGCAATATTTTGATCATATTTTTTTTTCACAAGCGCATTTTACCAATTCCAAACCACACCAATCTTAATAACTATTATGAGTTTTGTATATAAACTATTTTGCAAATATGTATCATTCTTAAAGATGACATTGGATTACATTTTCACATCTTAATTCATTTTTTTTAGTTAGGTTTCTGTCATTGAAATCAAAACATCCATCTTATTTTTGAAAAACAATACTTTTGTTGCTGGTTTGAGCCTCGGCTGGGTCAGTTGGTATTTCTGTGTGGAGTTTGCATGTTCTCCCTGTGTTGGCGTGGGTTTCGTCCGGGTGCTCCGGTTTCCCCCACAAGTCCAAAGACATGAGGTATAGGTGAATTGTGTGTGTGAATGAGTGTGTGTGGATGTTTCCCAGTGATGGGTTGCAGCTGGAAGGGCATCCGCTGCGTAAAACATATGCTGGATAAGTTGGCGGTTCATTCCGCTGTGGCGACCCCAGATTAATAAAGGGACTAAGCCGAAAAGAAAATGAATGAATGAATGAAAAAGGAGGCATGACACCAAACCCCATCCCTCAACCCAACCGTCATTGGGGGATAAGCAAATCGCACTAAACTGTACAAATGAGATTATATGAATTCATATGAATTAGCCAAATCAAAAGTTACAAATTGCCGTGAGATAGCGTTGGCACAGCAGAGTGACAAAGTTATAGATTGAGAAAAACAAATATTTTAGGATTTAAGGTAAAGAATTAGAAGATGTTGAACAAAGAATTAAACCACCAAGTAACCATTAATCTCCAATTCTACCATTTTTCCTGAACAGCAGCATACTTAGAAACTTCATACTGTAAGTAAAAGGTGTAAGGAACTTTGCCAAGGTAAAAAAAAAAAAGTTTATAAAATTATCTTGCAAAATATTTTATAAAAAGTGGAAAAGTGGACAAATACTGTATGTGCACACAAAATGACCACCAAGTGCAGTTTTCGCATGCCATCTTTGTATATTAGGTCAACTGTCATGAATGGAACACAAGACTGTGGAATATCAAAGGTTGTTAGGGATATATTTAGATACATATGCTGCCTTAACAAATCAATTAGATAAAGGTATCTACAGAGCCTGGAATACAGCATAAACTTGAGAATCAGACGTGGCTTGTTTCTTGCAGAGTGCACCATTCAAAAGCAACATTTTCTACTTTTCAGAAGCAGCTGTAGTATTTCATTTTGTGACATTCCTGTGATTGTACAAATGAATGTTTAGTTATTCTTGGCTGCATCTGAAAGTGTAGCTGACTTGTAGCCTTGCTTCCCTATCAGACAGTTTGCACTTGAAGGCACCTCATCAAACTCATGATTAACCACAACCACAGAGACATTTAGTAACATCTAGTTGAATAATAAATCACTACTACAATATCTTACCTGAAAGGACGTTGAAAGTGGAAAACGCTCTTTATTGTAAAATGTACAGTCCATACTCAAAATGTATATTTTTTCAGCCTTCAAATACAGTCCTTGTATTTTCTGTGTATTTAAGCCTTTTCTTGTGGGCCTTGTCCTTGTCCTTGTCCTTGTGTATGACTTTCCTTTTGGTGTGCTGAGATAATTTTTTTTGAGCGTTTTCCAGTTTTGCATTATCCTTCATATTATTTTGTTTTAACCTATATATTTATGTTTGGAACCGGAGTTCATGAACATTACTATGTTAAAATAGTACGTCTATTTTGCTCACTATTTAGCTTATGATGAAAACAGTTCACTGCTTGCCTTATAAACACATAACCACTTGAGGATATTATATGCCATTCTAAGTTAAAACAGACATTTGTGTGCTGTATGATTATTGTGAAATTATTCCATTTGAGTCCACATGATAATAAATCAAATTCTAATCCTACTATATATATATCTGAAGTAAAATTTATGTTTCTGCAGCTGAAACTTATACATACATATCACATAACACAAAAACATCATTTATTAACAACTCAACACAAATGCATGTACTAAAGTAATTAACAAAAAAAAAAAGACTGGCACTGCCCTTTAAATAAAACAACACACCAAAGAACCAAAGTAATCCAAACTACACATTCCACTGCTGTCTTTTTGAAGCAATGTTTGCGTCTACGCAAAATGTTCGTGTGCAGCCCAGCTTTTCCCAAAGCACAGACAATCCCAATATAACAGTGTAAAGTGCAAAGTAAATGCTGAAACAGAATAAATACACTCAGTGGTACTGCATGTTTCAAACTTATCTGTCCACACTCATCCAAAGTTGAGTATGCTTTTAAACCTGCAAGGACACAGCTGTGCATAAGACAGAACAGAACCCAGAAAATCAAGTGCATCTGAACCTTCAATAGTCTTTGGCCAGTTGACAAACCATAGGCTCTGCTTTTCTGCACAAATGGTAACCCCAAAAACTCAAACATACCAGAAATCCGTATAAATTCCAACATAACAGAAAATGAAACAATAACAGATCTTCCCCGACGTTAATTCTGAGCAAAAATACACAAAAACCCACCAGATTTTAACATCATAAGAAAATCATCCTATATTGTAGAAACTAGAAATTTGATGCAACTCAATTCCATTATGTTCTGCTTAAAATAATTAATTGTCGAGTTTACGTAACGTTTTTTCTATTAATCACAAAGACCTTTAAATATATGAGTTAAATATACTTTATATTAATATAAAATGCATTGTATATGTGACTTCTTTTTACTCCGCTATAAAGTACCTCAAAAGTCTCACAAATTGTACTTATTATTACGCATAACAAATTTTAAAGTGTCTTGTTTATCTGCAATAAGCCACATACATTTTTGTCTTTAACATCTGTACAGTATGTTAACTGTACACATAAACAATATATTTAAATATCCTAACATTTTATTTATTCATTAAACTGTACCCTTCTTTTTTGTTTTAAGGAATAAACAAAATGTATGCTATTATTAATTCTAAATACAAAAAAAATAACCTTTTTCTCTGTGGGTGTAACAGACTTGTGCTCATTATAGCACAGATTAATTTTCTTGTGCCAAATTATCAAGGTAATACAGTTGTGTATACATATATTTAACACATCTACATTTAACTGCAGCTTTAAACCCCTCCACACTCTCTCACACACAAAGCCAGATGATTGCTCCACATTTCAGATCAATGCGAAGGGAGACAAGAAGAGAACTAAAGACCTCCTCCAGATCAGTGCCATCACCTCTTCTTTAAAAATATTAATTATAGTCAACTTGAGACAAACTAATGAGTCTCTAAAGACGACGGTGCCAGACGTACCGTCTACTACATGCTTAAGTGGAGTCCGATGTGCTGGTGATCAGAGATAGTCATCCATTCATGATGTGACTGGACACTATATATCAATGTCAGATATGAGATCACAGGTTTATGACCGGGGCAGAACAATTCATCCCACATCTTCTCCATTTTAAATGAAGAAAGATCATTTAATTAATATTAGATGTGAAGAGGCTGTTAAGAGACAACTATACTAAAAAGGAGAGACTTGGATGTAATATAATAGTTATTAAGCAGGGAATAATGCGGTAATGCAGACCATTAAAATACCTTTCTGAATGGGAATTATGTCACTGTAGAAGATTTAGCTTGGTTATGATCTGAAATGTATTTAATTAAAGGTCAATTTTTTGAGCACAGAGTCTCTTAAAGCCAGACGTTTGGGGCTATCGATCAGTTCAGTTATGCGTACATCATAAAAAGTACAGCTTTTAAATTAACTGACTATATATTAAAACGGATAGTAAAATAATAGAAGATTCAGGTGGCACGAAAGTCATTCACCATTGCTCACTCATTCGTTACGCAGCTACTCAGGCAAAATCCACTCTCGAATCTCAACCTAGGCAGAGCAGTGAAAATTAAACCCATGTTACATGATGCATTACATGCGCTCAAGCACCATCGATCATGAAGATGAAAAGGAAGAGAACATTTCCATGCTTGTTGGAGAGCAGGAGATATATCTTTTCATGGCAGGGTAATTGGCCGGCTGAGATACGCAGAGCGCAACGGGATATAAATGGTCCTTTGATGGCTCCTCAAACGGTAATCCAGCATCTCACTTTCCCCTTCGCTTGAGTTAACACTCACCATCCCTCAACTCTCAAAACACCCCAGTGTACAGAAGATGATGTTTTCCTGCTGTGACGTAAGTGATCGCAAACAACTGTTAGTGAACAACTCTACCAATTGCTTATCAGAAAATGAAAACAAGCAAGTTTTGCGATGACAGCCCAAAGGTCTTTAAAAAATGATTCATACAGTATGGTTGAGTTGAAATATGCGACCCAGGACCGCAAAACCCATATGCGTATATTTGTGGGAATAGGCAAAAATGCATTAATTGGGTTAAACTTGTATATTTTTATTTTATGCTAAAAATCATTTGAATATCAGAATCAGAATCAGAATCAGAATGGGTTTTATTGCCAAGTGTGCTTACACACACAAGGAATTTGTTTTGGCTACAGAAGCTTCCAGTGTACATAAAGTGACAAGTGACAACACGAAATAAATATGAAAAAGACGACACACATTAAACAGAGATGCAGTCAGACAAAAATCTCTGGATGATGAATTGTATGTACAGACAAGTTATAAGGTGCTGTGTACAACTGGGTAGAAGAAGTATTGCACTGTAAATTGTTATAAGGTGCTGTGTACAACTGCGTAGAAGAAGTATTGCACTGTAAATTGTTATAAGGTGCTGTGTACGAGTGCGTATGAGAAAGTATTGCACTGTAAGTTGTTATAAGGTGCTGTGTACGAGTGCGTATGAGAAGGTATTGCACATTTATTGCACAGTAGTAGAATATTTAACTGTTCATGAGGTAGATGGCCTGAGGAAAGAAACTTTTCCTGTGTCTGGCTGTTTTTGTGCTTGGTGCTATTAAGTATATTAAGTAAAGATCATGTTCAAGCCATTTTGTAAATTCCCTATTGTAAATAAATCAAAACTCAATTTTTTTATTAGCAGTTTGCATTGCTGAGAATTACTTTAAATGATTGTATACATAAAATTGTATACATTACATACAAATATAACAGTCTGTCAATGTGACAGTCAATGTGTTTCTTAATTGTAAATAGATTTGGGAAAAAAATTCTAATATCTCTTTTAAAAGGTGGGTATAGTGCAGGTAGTTAAAGTAATGTACAGTATAATATGACAACAATCACAGGAATGTATAGTGATGGGCAGTTATAGGCATATATTTTTATAGTGACATTTGGGGCTCTATTTTAAAGATCTAGGCACAAAGTCTAAAGCGCATGGCGCAAAAGCATTAAGGATGTGTCCGAATACATTTTTGCTATTTTAAGGACAGAAAAAAAGCTTTGCGCCCTGGCTCATGACCTAACAGTGTTGTGTTTATTCTCTTAATGCGTTATGGATGTGTTTTGAGAATAAACCAATCAGAGTCTCATCTTCCATTCTCTTTAAGAGTCTGTTGCATCGCGCCATGGCGCATTTGCTATTTACATGGTGGACTTTGTAAGTGGAAAAACTGAACGCTTCACTAGCGAGAAAAAAGTTAAACAGACCATCTGCAGCAAGGATAAAGAATGAGCCTCCTCCAATCGGCCTTTACTTTCACTTTCTCTCTTTCGTGGATAAGGAAATGGTGTTGTACGCACAGACATCCGTTAGCCTACATAATTTCGTTTGTTAAGTGCAAAGATTTGTTTCAAAACTATTTCTAAATTCAGTTCTGATTTCCAGCAAACGAATAAATGAGCAATAATAACAAAGTGGGATCAAAAAAAACATATCCAAAAACGTCCTATGCCCCATATGGTCCAAAACCTGACAGGTGGACAAATCTAAGCTTGTTTTTAATAAAACAAATATAAATATGCATATAATTGTCACAATACGTTCTCACAGGGAGGCACAGGAACACGGAATTTATCAAAATACACATTTATTTACAAACATTCACTCACTTCAAGGGCACTGGAAACACAGGAGACTCAGGAAAGACATGGGGTGAATACAACATGGGAGGACGATCAGAAAGACGTGCTGACAATACAATACCGGACAAAGGACTAGACCAAACACAGGAGTATAAATACAAGAAACATGATTAAACTGATTACATACAGGGGATGAACACAGGTGAAACTAATGAACATGGGAAACAGAACAAAGGAATCACATGACATGGAAAACAACACAGAACAGACACCTGACATTAATACATAATAATAATAACATTATACAAAAGCAAGTTGTCATGACAAAAGCCCCCCGAGATGAAGAAGGCATGGAGGCAGTAGTTTTTATATTTATGTAGAAAGTAATCATTTTTGTAACATTTTATTCCTTTAATTATTTTTCATTTGTAAAGATATTTGCATATCGCTGTACATCCTGTGTGTTTTAAGCAATGTGTAAGCAAGGTGCACAACTAACACACTCTGCCTGGACTTTAGACCTGCTTTCAGCTAGTCTATTGCACAGTCTATTTTAGTTCCTCAAAATAGCAACGCGCCAACAATGTGCCTTAACACACGTCTTTTCTAGACCAGAACACCCATGAGTCCACAAAGTGGCGCAAATGGATTTGCTATTTAAACAATGTGGCGGAAAACGGGAAAGTTAAAGTTGCGCTGGTCTGAAAATAGCAACACTTCGGGGCAAACTGGGACAAACACGTCTTGCACCTTATTGCGCCAGGTGTATGATAGGGCCCTTGGTCTTAATTTGACTAAATATTAAACCAAAATAAGTACAAATATAGTTTGAAGAACATGCATTCGTTTTAGATCTAGATGTTTTTTTATAGAAACTATTTTTCATTGACCCATAAACCACCACTATAAACAGCCTTGAATACTCTGTAGACCTTCAACCACAATAATCTGTTGATGCAGCTTCTCTTCATATAGTGGTAGGCACACTCTCTATTATACAGTCTAAAGCAGGGATGCCCAAACATGGTCCTGGAGGGCCTGTGTCCTGTATAGTTAAGCTCCAACCCCAATCAGACACACCTGAGCCAGATCATCAAGCGCTTATGTGGCTTGTTCGACTTCATCCACAAGAATCGTCTGCTGCCTGACAAAAGCAATGCATTCTGGTTAGACAATTTGCCTGACTTTAATCAGTGCTGCAGCCGCCTTACGATCACATGTGCCGTCAAAGTACCATGGGGCAAAACGAGAGCAAGCACTCAGGTCAGCCACTACAGTTGCTCAAAATTGGCTGCTGAAGCCTTTGATGATGACACACTTTATTCTCATTGGTCAGATTCTGTAATGACAAGAATATGAGGCATGCTATATGTTTTTTTCATTCATTTTTTATACGTTTATATATTAACTCATCTTTATATTGAACAATACATTAAGATTAGGCTATTTAAATATTTTCTTATTGTAGAAGAATACATGTGTATGTACACAAACAATATAAAAAAACAACAACATTGAATTATCCAAAAGATAACTAATATACTAGACACTAAAGGGGGAAAAAATTATTGTAATCATTGTTACCATTTAATTTATTTTAAGATGATTAAAAATGTTCTTCATTGTTATTTTCTTTTTGGATGCTTAAAATCTCTAAATGCAGGGAAATGCTTTTGTCATGCAATAAAAAAGGTCTTTGTTTACATAATCTATATATTTTCCAAGTTATTGCAATTGTATAGTGATGTTTGTATAATGTTAATAATATCTAAATATCCATGCATGAATCCATGCATCATGTTTTTTTTATTCATATGAACTAACGTTTAATTTTACGAGAATTATTTGCAGATATAGGAAACTGAAGAAACAGATCAAAAGAAGACACTCTTTATTTTTTTCAGATATCAAATACAGCAAAGAACGTTTTGGTTTAGTTGGTTACTGAAAGCACAAAGTGTTCGACTTGGCTGCAGTCTCGAAACTCCTCCATTGCCTGCAAACAGTGGGTCTTGCCAGCCAGTCGCAGGCTAGTGTGAGTCAACTCGAAGAAGCCTATTGGCTTGCTACAAACGTCCTGAGAGGTGTGTTGGGACAAATTGGAGATAAAACTCTTCAGGACACCGGCCCTCCAGGACTGAGTTTGGGCCTCCCTGGTCTTAAAACTTCTGCTACACCACAATTTCTGTACTATCATACACATGCACAGGCGTGCACGCACACACACACACACACACGCGCACGCGCACACACACACACACACACACACACACACACACACACACACACACACACACACACACACACACACACACACACACCTTAATGATGCTAGTCACTCACCTCCTCAAGGAAACTTGTCACACAGTGCAATGCTTGATGTTACCATAAGGACAGTGGAGTGAATCTTGCGAATGCTATCACATGCCTCTATCATCATCCTTTAGCTCAGGGCCGGTGCTGTATCCCCAGAGACTGTGTCACTGGAGCATATCACTTATAATGAGGGGCCCCTGAACCCATCAAAACTCATTTAGAGAGCAGACTGACATATACTTGTACAATCTCATATTTTGACACAAGCTGTTGCAGTCACCTGCATTTCCTTAAGGTCCTGAGGGATGAATGTCTACCAATTTTAAGGCCATTTTAGTGGCCTGTGTGAAAAGGCGTAAGACTAATAATAACATATTTAATGCAGTGTTTTTCAATACCACTTGCTGATTCAAAATACTGCATATTTCGTATGTGTCCTGTATTTAATGCACCAGTTTTATGCTCTATATTCTCTAGTGGTTGAGCAGAGTCTAAGCACCCACTGTGCTTTTATGGTGGTCCAGGATTAGGAAACACTGCACAAATCCAATCACTGTCTTCAAAGTCCACAATATTGGATTGGCTCGTTATTACCTTATTTTATTCTAAGTATGAAATTAAATCTAAACATACAGTGCATAGACCTAAAACTAATAATACAGAACTGAAGAATTATTCACAGAGCCGGGTGCACGCTGCATGAATTATAAGACAGTCCTCGACATACACAAGAAGACTTGTCCAGAGTTTCAGATCATCAATCTGTGACACGCTTAGTGACTCTGACCTGTATTCAGAGACAGAACTGAACGCTGTTACAATCAAAAATAATTTTTAACATTATTTTTTCGAGTTTGTCTTAAAGGTGCCATAGAATGCATTTATTCAATACGTTAATAGAGAACATATATGAAAACACAAGCAGGAATTAATATAAACTTCTGCATATACAGATATATATATATTTTTTTTAATTGGCATCCTTTCACTCAAGACAGATGACAGTAAGGGTTGAGTGATTTGACAAAATACATAAACGTACACATATTCGCATATTCAGCAGTGTATGCATTTTCTCATTACAAAAATATGCTGCAAATCTCTTAATATCCACAAAAAGATAACAAAAAATTTATTTAAACAGATTTTATGCCTTTTCAGGACATCACTGAATTAATTTATAATTTGTATATTTTGCATTTTACTGTGCATTCGCTGCGAACAGATGGCTGGCTGAGAACTGCTCCTTAAAGCCCATTGCACACTGCCATATTTTTTTGATTTCTAAACATTGTGAGTGTACACACACCAGTGCTGCCATCTGTCTGCATCGCTTAGCAACATATAAAAAACAATGTAAAGATGTGCTGCAGCACTGCATGCTTTAGTCTCATCTGCACTCAATATAAGGGTCTCACATGCATAGTATATTTCATATAAGCTTGGATATGCCTAAAAAATAAGGAAAACATTTGATAATTTGATCAATCTCACCAGGAAATGCTATGGCCAATCAAACGTAGCCTTGAGTTTGCATATTAATGATCCCATGTGCAATGTAAAAGTTTGTGTTTTGCTTTTCATCTGGATTTCAGAATAATAGGATTTACATTAGAACGAGCAAACAATTGTGCTTGAGGCTCACCATATGTCTTTCATGTATGCGGATTTAGGTGTTTCACAGGTCATTTAATCACATCTTCCAACTTGAACTGGATGTACAATAAGCAACAATATTTTAAATTGAAGCTATAGTTTGATCTCTACAGAACTTAACAATCTCCTTCTTTTTTGTTATAGAGTGATTTACTTTGTGATTTATAAAGGTGTGCGTGCGGTAGTAAGTTTACTGGTATTTGGGCCATTATTTATTATATAAAAAGCATATCTAAACCCATTATTTACCCGTGTGGTTAGAGCACCATATCATCATCAGCTATGCTTGTTTGCGACCTAAATTTTCATCTGAATCTCCACACACATACATACATACATACATACA
>CAIGQW010054471.1:2144513-2167096 GCA_903798125.1 Danio choprae
GTGTGTGTGTGTGTGTGTGTGTGTGTGTGTGTGTGTGTGTGTGTGTGTTTACTCCATGTAAACGTGATGCAACTATTTTGAGAACTGGCCCCTTTGTGCAATTTGTGCAGGCAATATTGTTCATTAATGCAATTTATACATTAATTTAATGCTTTTCTCTGATAGCGCTTTTGTGTTTTTCCTTCAATCTAACAACACAAGCAACAAGCAGCTTGCAAACAGCAAAAGCAATTTCTGCTTATTCCCGTTTCCTCTCTTTACTGTAGCACATAATTGCAATAAACATTGTTGCAGGACATTTTGCAGGAAAATATGTATTTCCAGGGGCTCGTTGAATTACCATGTTTATGGTTCATTAATTTCTTTCCTACAGCCCTCGAGCTACAAGCCACAATCCTTGAATTCCTTTCAAAAACCTCAATTATGCTAACGAGATCAAGGCATTTAGTCCTATTAAACCCGTTAAAGTTTGTTGCATATCGTTCTGGCTCACTAACTTCAGAGAGAGAATGTGCATGAAAAACTAGTAAAACACAGGCAAAATTGCATTAATGAGATTAAAAGATTATTTAGAGCTGCACACCTTTGCATCTGCTTTTAACATAACATTATAAAGACGTCGAGTGCTCACAAGGGGAACTCTTTGAAGAAGAGCCTTAACAAATGAATGCATTATAAAACTGAAAGCTCTACAGACTCGCTCCTATTCGTAGAGCCGTATGGGCCCCTTGGCGTTAAGCACTCAAGTTCTTTATGTCAAGGGCCAATACAGACAAAGCCCCATTTCAATCCCATTATGTTTAATTTTAGTCTATTTAGACATGCTTGGTGCGATGATTATACAAGGCTGATGACTAAACGTCAAGAGTCATCATTTTTACCATGTCATACGCTATTATGATATCAAATATGACCTCGAGTCTGATTACTGCAAAAAACATAAGCATTTTAAATGTACATATCCCATTAAAATCACATAGGTTTCACATCAAAATGTTCTATATAGTTCATGTGTGATTTTAGTGTGATTGCACATGTAAATATATGTTTTTTTTCTGTATGAGTAAGACATGAGATAAATTATCCCTTGTTGGTTATAGTTTGGATATAAAGTGCATATAGGTCATAGAAATTGTTGAATCTAAAAAAACTTTAAGTCTGAAGAAACCAAAAATAGCAAAATAAAAATCTAAAATATCAAACCCTGTAACAGATCACAATCGTAGCTTATTACATTGTAAAAAAAAAATGTGTAAATAAACAGTTTTCAGTATTTGGTGATTCATTTATTTTGTATTTATTTATGCTTTTGAATTACATTACAGGATCTTGTTCTTTCCTCCAAAAGCGTTTGATGTTAAAACTTTGAAAAGTGACTTTGGTTGACATTTAATGGTAATACTCTGAAAACTGGACTGACACAGTTTCAATTTCAAATTACTAGATGAATTGAATTTAAATAATAAACTAATGTACTTTCTCACTTATTTTACAGACTAAATTCATTCATTCATTTTCATTTCGGCTTAGTCCCTTTATTAATCTGGGGTCGCAACAGCGGAATGAACCGCCAACTTATCCAGCATATGTTTTACGCAGCGGATGCCCTTCCAGCTGCAACCCATCTCTGGGAAACATCCATACACACCCATTCACACTCATACACTACGGACAATTTAGCTTACCCAATTCACCTATACCGCATGTCTTTGGACTTGTGGGGGAAACCGGAGCACCCGGAGGAAACCCACGCCAACACGGGGAGAACATGCAAACTCCACACAGAAATGCCAACTGACCCAGCCGAGGCTCGAACCAGCGACCTTCTTGCTGTGAGGCGAACGTGCTATCCACTGCGCCACCGTGAGGCACAGACTAAATTATCTCTATATTATTTCCTAAATGATATTTTGTGTCAAACTACTAAAATACCAATAAAAGTCACTTTGTTAATCTACAGTGTTGAATTTTCAACATCAACAGTCGACAGAGCAGAGATAAAACCCATAATTCAATTCACAACCGTAAATAAACAGATATCACCATGTGAACCACAAAATACAGAACCTGTTAATTAACAGATATGTTTTACAGTGTAGTGGTTTAAAGTGGTGTAAAGTAACAAATTATTCATTCTCAAATTATTTTAATTGAGTAGCTTTTTTCTTTCTCAGAAATTGTACTTTACTAAGTAGTTTTATGAATGTGTACTTTACTTGAGTACATTTTTAGTTCTCTATCAGTACTTTAACTGCACTATTTTCCAACCTGCAGTCACTACTTTATATGCTATTTTTACAGTGATTGAGTAGAATAATCATATATAATTAAGTAGAATAATCAGTCCCCTGATTCCCATCCAATAAAATTGCACAAAGAAGACATGGACGCTTTATAAATGCAGCAAATACAGTACAGTGTGGAATTATTAAAAATGTCCAAGAAGATTAAAATCATAAGACTCATAAGACTCACTGTTTAGACTGCATGTCAGTGGGACCGTGATGAAGAAACCCTACTGTTTGAGGACTGAAATAATGAAATGACCCTAATGATAACTAAATACACTACAGAATGTTACGTTTGCAACTACAGATGTTTGGTTTGCGGTGCCAACTGCTGGACACTCATATAGTTCAAGTGCATCACCAAACATTAACATATTTCACCTTAGGTTACACTGATTTTGCTCTGAATGTAAACACATCAACTTTCTTTCTGTCAGCTTATCATATAAGTGCACATATTAAAGTAATGTTTTCTTCTCCTCTTTTCTTCTCTTAAATTAATCTCACATTTTAAATGTAGTCTGTGAATGGCAAACACATTTAACTTACACTTAGGAACACCCTTAAAAGTAAAACATTGATGCAAGCTACATTTTAATTTGCAGGGTATAAACTGGAACACATTATACAGCATAATACTCACCACTCACTACTCTTGTGTGCTTTCAGAAAGGCTACTTTTTACTTATAACTTGGGTAGTATTTAGTAGAACTGATATTTTTTACTCTACTTGCACTACATTGTTTGGCAAGTAATGGTACTTTTACTTGAGCATTTGATTGAGACTTGTGATTTGCATGTTTTTTTTGTTTTTTCATGACCCTGGTATACAGTAAACAACAAGAGCTTAACATTGCATAATGTCAGCATATTTTCAACAATATGTCTCACTAAAACATGGTATGTTCAACATGGAATTGCTGATCAGCTACTAACTAATAAAATATTAGCATAGATATTGATATTCCAGGCCTCCAAGCTACAAGTACAAGAGCCTGTCAAAGATAATATAACACGTTGTTATTCAGTGGTGCTGGTATCGTCTAACAAGGTTTTGCCCGTTGGAACATATCAACTGCACATTTTGAAAAATGACTTTGCAAGAGCAAAGTAATTATTGGTCGTAAGTGTGTCACCACAGGGCACGAACTGGACTCAGTTGAGAAATTCTTTTTGTGGGATTGGATTAACAGTTGGACGCTCTCTCTGTGTTTCCTTCACTCTCACATTCTCACCCATACCAGCTGGCGGGGAGAAAGAGTGAGTGAATGCTTTCAGCTCTTTCTGAATCGGATTAGTTCAGGCCAGTCAGAGGATGTGTGTCACCTTTCTTGCCCCCTCCGGCACCAAACGTGCTCTGTGATGTTAGGTTTTGGTTGAGAAAGAAACATACTGCCAGGAATCATAAACAGGTACAACACAAACCCCCCTTTGGCAATATGGTTTTGCTGGCAAGAACACACATTCTTTGATAGGTGAATACATCCAAAGCACAACAAACATAAATACTGTTCTTCTGCTTCAAATAATAATCAGATAAGTTTTACTGTTTTGTTATTCTTTACAATTATTATTCTGCTGTTCTTAAAAATAAAATTTATTGTATGTGTGGTTTTATGAAGGTTTTATTAAATGAATAGTTCACCTAAAAAAAAAATAATGTATTATTATTTACACACCCTCAAGTATTTCCAAACCTTTATATTGAACACACACTTTATTTCATAGTTTGAAGAAAGCTCAAAACCTGTCACCATTCATAGACAAAAAGACAAAACCTGTCACCATACATTCATAGTAGGAAAAAACAAATACCACAGAAGTCAATGGTTACATGTTTCAAGCTTTCTTTAAAATATCGCTTTTCAACAGAAGAAAGAAACTCAAACAGGTTTGAAACAAGGGGAGGATGAGTAAACATTGAGTAAATTATTATTTTTCTTGGTGAACTATCTCTTTAAGGGCTGCAAATATACTTCAAGTGAAGTCACTCATTTTAGCAGTTCAAAGAAGCTGAGCAAAGCGAACCTTCCTGAAAAGCTCCTGCTGGTAAACACCTTTGAACTACCATTGGCGCATGCCGATTACGTAATAGTTGTGTCTCTGAGGCTCTGGCTTCTTTGATACAGATCTTCTTCAGTTCATTTCCTCCGTTAGGACTGTTGAGACTGGAAATCCATGAGTAAAACTGTATGATTTAAAGTAGAATCTGACATTTTAATTATATATACCTCTTATATATACACATCACAATCACATTAAAAATAATTAAATAAAGAAAATGAAGAATGCTCAAATTCTATTTTATCTATTAATATAAAAAATAAGATTGTATTAGTAGTAGTTTGAGAATAACATTCTAATATACAATAACAATAACAACAATAATCAAATTTAAGAAAATAAATAAGACAATAAACTGACGTTTAAATTTGACAGTCATGAGGATGCTTGAGTACGTGGTTGAGCATTAGTTTTCTTTTTCTTTTAAATGGAAACATGCATTTAACATTTGAAGCATATGAAACTGCTTTGTTTTGACTTAAATGTACTATAAGTGTCAGTGTTCGTCCGCGTCATCGTTTGTTGTCATCACGTGCCTTGTCTTCCTCCCGCCACTGTCAATGTTAATCTGTTCCACCTGTGTTCATCCCTTGTGTCTCTTTAGCTTAATCATTCCCTCTTCTAGAAATACCCTTTCGTCTGTGTCCATTGTTGTCCGGTATTTTGAATCGTGTGGGTCTCGTCCTGTGTCGTCCTGTCTTCCCGTATCCGGTATATGTTTCCAGTAAGTGTTAATAAACCCGTTTTTGTAATGTTCATCCGTCTCCCTCTCGTCATGTTCTCTTCCGCCCTCCGGGCGTTACAATAAGGGATTTTTAAAGAAAAAAAGCATTCAGAAAAATGTCTAGTCAAGGTCCCTTCAACCTCACAGATATCACTGAAATAGGTATCTTGAGATATTAGAGCTGTCACTGTGACAGCTCTAGGCTCCGTAAATGGCACAAAAGGATCTACTGATTAAAAATCTATTGTTGAACAGAAGTTCTTTTAGTTATTTGGTTAGCAGATGCTGGCCTTTTTCCCACTAAGTAAATGAAATGGTTAACATCACTTCCAGCACACATACTTTATAACAAGCCATTATAACTCCAATGAGCATTGCATTTCCTTTCTAGCTCATTGGAACATGGGAATTTAAAACCTTGTTTGAAGTTAAATGATCATGGTTGCTCTTAGTGGCTGAAATCAGTGTTCATATAGCAGTGCTCATTATCATACAAACGAGCTTGGATCTAATTAAGGTCATCCTAAATCAAACAGGAATTACAAAATGACTCGAATCCAATCAAGTATATTTGCTGCTCCATTCTTATGTGAGAAACAGAATACGTCTGTTTAATTCCTTTTTTCCCAATCAAATTTTTTTTTATTATTATTTATTTTATTTTTGTAATTAAACCTCAAATCATAATGAAGATCTAGCTGTTGTAAAAAAATAGACTGAACATTTAAGGCAAGATTTTAACCAGCATCTGTGTTTTTGTATATAATAAAAAAAGCACTATGAAGATTTCCTGTAGGTTATTGTCTATGTAAAAATATTTTTAATTTGACGTTTTTAGTTGAAACTATTTAAACAGAAATTGTCTTAAGATTCTTGGCTGTTTTAAATATTTTTACATTTTAAAAAGTGTGTTATGGAAGCTTGATCTCTGCTTTGACTATTTTGATGCTGAAAATGTAATATTGCAGTTACTTTTAAAAATGAAAATATTCATGTCCAGGTTTATCTGTATTTCGCAAGTGATTTTAATGATTTATTATTGCTATTTTTTCATAATTTACATATACTCTTATCATGTATTTTCAACCTTGTATGACTGCAAAGAAAGTAGTTAATTTATACTTGTCTCATGTATAGTCTTAAATACTGTATACTACTGTATTTGTGCTATATGTGTTAAAGTTTGTGCAACCATATAAACATTACTTTTAGCGGAGTAAATTAACACTATATCACTGCAAAGTATATCTAACTTCTTATTACTTCTAAGCAAAGTCTGAAAAAAATATCTGCTGTAAATCTATCGGGTCTTGAATCATAATCAGTCTGCTATATTGGACATTATCTGTGCATGAATGTGAGCATGAGCAATCAGTTGCTGGCAGCAGCTTACTTAACAGGCACTGGTGTTGCTTATAACAAGTCCCATTAAGACGATGAAAAAATGCAAAAGATCTGGACCCCTGCTGGTATATCCCATAACTACACCATTACGCAAACTCCACTGACAGTTTCATACTAGATGTTTTACCAGTGGCCAATTTTTGGACTGTGAAATGAGCTTAGCTTTTTGCGGTCTTTGATGTTCAGCTAGGGTTGCTTCAGTTGAATTTTAGAGGTGGGTGGGGGTTGGGGGGTATGGCAGACTCTTCATTTCTTAATACCACTTAATACTGCCTCTGCCATTTTTGGTGGAACTCAAACTACACTACTCCGGTTATGTTTGGTTGCACATTTCAGACGACAAATCCACTGGAGGGCACTGTCAACATTTTTGTAAATCTGAAATATGTAAGTTATGGTGTGTTTGTACGTTTTGTACAAATGTGTATTTAGATACACATCCTTCCTGTACACGTCTATGAGGACTTTTCAAACAGATCACCTGACCACTAACCAAAAACCCTTCCCTAAACCCAACCAATAGTGTTTTTAAAACCAAATGTAAGAAAAACAGGGCAGCACGGTGGCACAGTGGGAAGCACAATCGCCTCACAGCAAGAAGGTCGCTGGTTCGAGCCCCAGCTGGGTCAGTTGGCATTTCTGTGTGGAGTTTGCATGTTCTCCCCTTGTTTGCGTGGGTTTCCTCCGGGTGCTCCGTTTTCCCCCACAATTCCAAAGACATGCGGTACAGGTGAATTGGGAAAGCTAAATTGTCCGTAGTGTATGTGTGTGTATGGATGTTTCCCAGTGATGGGTTGCAGCTTGAAGGGCATCCGCTGCGTAAAACATATGCTGGATAAGTTGGCGGTTCATTCCGCTGTGGCGACCCCAGATTAATAAAGGGACTAAGACGAAAAGAAAATGAATGAAAGAAAAACACTGCGACCACATAGTCTTTCATTTGATTTTACATTGTATTTATGTTTTTTGTGAAATCGTGTTTCAACAGACTTGGTCCTGAGCAAAATAACAGAATACAAGGTGAGCTTAAGAGCAAACTGACCATGCTAGAAAAGTTGTCCATATGGAGATAGATAGGATAGGCTTATTTATTTAACTTATTTGATTGCAAATCTTAAACACCATTAATATGTTTTGTGGATGCAAATAAATAATCCTTTATTCATCGATATTATGTCCCTGTAAATATCATTAGTGTAAAAAGGAAGAAATGTGATTGGCACCATACTGCCCTGTAGCATTCATTTTACCTACAAACTGCAGTTAAACATATGTTTAAGTACGTTTTGCGGGTTCACAAAAAATGCAGCCTTTGTTGCATTTTGCTGACAGGAATAATCGCAAAATAAATAGAGGCCAAAAATATATTGCAAACTTTAGCTCATATAAAAACCAATCAAACTAACTGAATGTCAGAATGTGTGCAACTGCATCTCGCACTAACCCACTCCTGTCAAGAGTCTTGTGTAGGTTTGATCTCAGTGGAAGTCTTTGAACAATGACACTTTTAGGAAGCTATTCATTATTGCTGCAAATCTGACTAGGTTTAATAACTGTAGGACGTTTGTTAAACTGAAAAATTGACAAGTGCAATGCAACACAATAAAATTGTGGAACATCTCTCTTGTTCTACACATGGATAGAAACCTTTTTTATGATATATGCATGCATTTACATTAAATATACATGGTTCGTGGTCGTCAGAAGATTGGATGGCACATAAAAAAAACACTCATTCCATTCCATTCTTCCATCAGTTTGGCCTAACATGAAAGTGAATAAATGACAATATTTTTGGTCAACTTTATTGGGATAATTTAAATTATCCCATAAATATATCCATAAATATAATGCAATGAAAGAGCTTTCACAGTGCAAACTGCAAATAGTTTCATTACAGACTAAGGGGCCATTCACACAGATTCCGTCTTTGCATCTAAAACGTGAGGCACATGACATGACACATGGACAGGACAGAACACTGACAGGGAGCCTGGCGGAGCTGGTGGGCGGATGGCCCACGACGAAGACGAGGGAGGAGTGAGCCAACACGGAGCCCTAGGGTCGAAGGGCCAAGGTGGAGTCCGCAGCTCAGAGGTTGCAGGAGCTGACGCTGGGCGACACCCTCCAGAGGGCGACGCAGGCAGGTAGCACCCACAAGCGAGCTCCATTTCCGGAGCTAAAGGGCGAGCTGGGGGGCTGGCTGACTGCAGCAGTGCTGGAGCTGGCTGACTGGCTGCAGTTCTGGGGGACCGAGGGAAGCTACTCATGACTCTGGAGCTAGGGCTTTCCTCTAGAAGGCAGATTAAAAAACTGTATGGAAACAGTTGATAATTGCTGTCTGGAAACAGCGGACGATTAAAATAGTAGCCCCAGAAGTCAGTGAGTAGCCTCCCAGTGTCCAGCCGCTGTCCATCTGCAGAGGGTGGGGTGGGCGGGACTCTAGCCGGCTCACACACCTCACAAACCAAATACAAACCAAAATACCGGACAACAATGGACACAGACGAAAGGGTATAAATGGATAAGGGGATGATTAAACTAATGACACACAAGGGATGAACACAGGTGGGACAAATGAACACTGACAGTGGCGGGAACAGGACAAAGGAATCACATGACGAAAACAAATGACACATGGACAGGACAGAACACTGACACCGATATGTTAACTACAGAAAATGTCATGTCATCGCAACTTGACAATGCAAACTAAAGCTCACAGTGCTTCCCATGCCACCAAGACCTTCTGATTGGTCCACTGCTTTGGAACTGACATTGATGAGTGGCTTTGAGAGTAAAAGTTAAAAGAAAAATTCCCAGCATCTTAAAAATGCAACGCTCATGTACGAGTGAGACGTAAGTGTACAAGTCATGCACATCTGTCAAGTGCATGTTTACATAAGAACAATGGAAAGATACAGAATTGCAAATTCTCTGTTGAAAAAAAAGTGTTACCTAAAATGTTTAGATTAGATTAGATTAGATTCAACTTTATTGTCATTACACATGTACAAGTACAAGGCAACGAAATGTAGTTTAGGTCTAACCTGGAGTGCAATAGCAGCAAGTGCAGGATATAGGTATAAGTTATAAAGCGCAGTTATAGAAAACTATGGTGACATAATTTATATGTACAGTGGGTATGTACATAATTACAAATGTATATGTACAGTGGGAAAAAGCTGTTCCTCAGTCTGCTGGGTTTTGTCCGGGGGAGCCTGAAGTGCCTGCCGGAATGGAATTAGGTAATGGAATTTGTGCCACAAAAGCAGTATTTTGTTGCAGGGGTATATTTTTGTCAATATTAAAAAATACATTGTATGGGTCAGAATTATAGATTTTTGTTGTATGCCAACATTCATTAGAATATTTAGTTTAAATCATGGTCCACTAAGATTTTTTACAAACTTACTACTTAAAGAACCCCTACTTTGCATTATAAAAGGTCATATTTTGGTTGTGGGGGTCTCCAACAACAGGCTGATATGCATGCAAGGTCAAAAAACAAAAACACTTTCATTGTCTTATAATATGCAATTATTTTTACCTAATTATCCCAACGACTCCCATATGATTTGTTCAGTGATTCATTTGTCCCCAAACCCCTCCTTAGCGTGATGCTAATCTGTGGTGATTGGTCTGATGACCCAGTCTGTTGTGATTGGTCGACTGCGTTCAGCGCGAGACAAAAAGAAACGCCCACTACGTTTATGAAGTAGAATAGAGTATGTGTAAGGGCCACTGCAGGAATGAATTTAAGCAATGTAGTACTACTTATTACACCAGCATATTACTCAACTCTTAACCACACCCCCAAGTAATAACAATGACACATCAGTATTAATCCACACAGTGGCAAAATCTGAACTATTTTGAAAATTGACCACATCATGTCTGTTTAGGAAAAGCTGATGATGGCCATAGCAATGACAAACACCAGGGAATCATGAGCTCAAAAATATATTTAAATCGGTAAAGGAAAAAGCATGTGTCACATTTTCAACGTGGTTTTGGAGGTGATATGTGTATTGTCCCATAAAGATTTAACCTGAGAGATACAGTACAAGCCATGCAGAGCGATTACAAGTTACAACACATAATTAAATACATATTTTGAAAACCAACCATTTTATTCACACATTTAGGTTTTTCTGGAGGAAGAAGAAACTGGTAAATATAAACTGTGTACTGACAAAGTTCCTGTCGAGGTCTGGCAAAGTCCCATACATTAGTAGTCTTTGCTGATCCTTCCTTTAATAACAAATGGCCAGCAAATCCCGCATTGTAGGGTAGGTTATTTTATTAATCATCAGAAAAATGACAGGAACAAACACAACACATGTTTGGTTCTACTGTAGTATTGTTGTGAAAATAAACTTTAACCCTTTATTCCCTATAGCCGAATCTCCATCTCTCACCGTAATCTTCGCGTCATGATTAATCCCATGATTCATGCACTCCGCTAGTGTCTGAAGGTAAAGGCACATTCACGTTTTACCGGATCCAGCACTTCATATTTGGCGATGTCTTCGACTTCGATACAAGCAGGCAAAAGAGTCGGACACAAGACAAATCATTTATTCAACTCTGAATCGACTCTGGGGCACTTTCAAATTTAAACTTCAGGTTTATATGATGTTTTCATTCACTTAGAGGCGTGTTACACACTGCATGGAAGGTAGTTTTCAAAAAAACATAATAGGGGTTCCTTAAATACATTTTTGATTATTCATGTGCATTGCTAAGAACCTAATTTATACAACATTAATTTTCTCAGTATTTACATTATTTTGAACACTCAGATTCCAGTTTTTCAAATAATTGTATACTGTCCAGATACTGACCTATCCTAACAAACTATATAACATTCATTCATTCATTTTCTTTTCGGTTTAGTCCCTTTATTAATCAGGGGTTGCCACAGCGGAATGAACCACCAACTTATCTAGCATATGTTTTTATGTAGCGGATGCCCTTCCAGCTGCAACCCAACACTGGAAAACACCCATACATTTACTCTTGCATTTACACACATACACTACTTTAGCTTATTCAATTCACTTATATCGCATGTCTCTGGACTGTGGGGGAAATCAGATGTATAAATCAGTTAAAAAAAATAATAATAATATAAAATTGAAGAAAGAGTAAAAATATTTACTTCCACTGAGCTGATGTCACTAAGTCTTCTATAGCGAATCCCACTACAACACTGTAGGAAGTGCTTGATAATGGATTTCCTGCACAGTTCTCTCAGTGGTCTAGGAAATAGTGATCTTTTAATGGATGCTCTAATTTTGTTAATTAAAGTTCACCATGGCTAAGCAGAGGGTATTAGAATATCGATCCTTGACATTTTATTACATTGATAAATTGCACCTAATATTTTCATCATAGGAGGCGGTCAGTCAAGCTTTCTCACCATACGCTTGCCTTTATATTGATTCAAAGAACATTAGCACTGCTCTCTATTGAGTGCTTGAAGAGTGAACTGCTAAATGTCTTTCAAAATGAAATGCACTTCGAAATCCAATGGACTGTCACAACCTTTACTGCGGGAGGAACAAAGAGGGAAAGATATTTGTTCTTTCTCATCCTCTCGCCCTCTTTCTCTCATTTCATTGACAAAATAAACGTCAGTCTAGGCGTCTAGAGTCAGACACTGTGAATAATGAAATTCTTGGGCAGGGATGTCTGGACAGAAAGGAGGAACTACACATTTACACTAGTCACAACACATAAGTATAAATAATGCATATGAGCACGGTCTCTCACACACACTTATCAGCTGTCTCCACATAAACACAGAAATGCCATGTACCTTATAATTACTGCACACAATTGCTTAGCTTTCAGCAACTGACATTAATCCACATGTGATGTTTGGTATTCTTCTAGAATTATACTGTTGATGTCAGACACGAGCAAATATCAAAAATGTGTGTGTGGATAAAGAGCAAACATTCTTTATAATAAGGTTACATTACTTCATTTATTAACTATCATAAACTAATAATGAACAACGCTTTTACAGCAGTTATGAATCATATAGTTCAGCTAATGTACTAATGCATTGTAAAAATCCAAATGCATGCTTGTTAACATTAGTTAATGCAGTGCGAGTTAACAAACAATGCACAACTTTATTTTCATTAACTAATGTTAACAAAGATGAATAAATACTGTAATAAATGTATTGTTCATTGTTTGTTAATGTCAGTAGTAAACTAATGCAACCTTATTGTAAAGTGTTACCAACATATGTGTATTTATATGTATGTTATACACATTTACTGTAGATATGTACGCACAATTATAATTAGAAAACAATTTATAAACACATGTTTTTTAAAAATTTATATAACCCCCCCCCCCCAAAAAAAAAACAGAGGAATTTTAGTTGTAGTTATACAATTCTAACAGAAAAGTGTTTTTACAAAATAACACTTCAACACCATTAAAAAAAAAAAGAAAAACACATTTATTTTGTTGAAAACAGTGATTGCCCATTAATATTCTATCCATTATCCTGCCCTCTTAGGCATTTGTCTTTAAGGATGACCAGCCTATTTGGACTGCTTGAATGATTAAGACATTTTCCTGCAGTGTGACTTCAACTATGATGACCATCAAACCAAGAACCAATAGAAGTGCTAAAAAGGGCATGGCTTGGAGAGACATTGCTCAAGAAAAGCATAGAAAAGACAGAGGAGGGGAAACTGATTACTTTCACTGACTTCGGTTTCTTTTTGACTGATGATTTAACATTTTATATTTTTTGAATATCATAAATATTCGCTTAAATTTTAGTATAATAAAACATTTATTTAATTAATATTAAAACTGTTATTAATTGCATATAATAAAAAAAACAATGATCACCATCATCACTGTTATGATCACCAGCAGTGTTGCCCTTGCAGGCTGTTGAAGAACACTACCTGGCTGAATCCGAAATCGCCTACTACTCAGTAGGTACTGCATTTAAACGTACTACTTGGCTGTTAGAAAAGTACGTTCTATACAGTATGAATGTCCGAAGTATAAATGAAATTCAGGCGTACTACATCAGCCATTTTGTCATCATCATGTGACCTACCCATGTCAGTTGCGTTGCTTTACTCCCATTTATGAACTCTCTTGCGATGCATCATGGGGTAGGGTAGCATGCATTGGGACATACTACTCGGCTTACATACTGTTTTTAGCGTACTATATAGTATGGAAGTATGCGATTTCGCACGCAGCTCCTGTCATTCTTCACCTCCTGATTACATACACACAAGCTTATCCAGCATGAGTCTTGTTTCCCTAGTGAGCATTACGTAATTATTTTTCTGTGTTGTTTTTGACCCTTGTTTGTTTTCTGTTTATGTTGTTTAGCCGTCTACCTCGACTTCTTTGCCTGTGACTATGACAACTCTTTGGACTATCTTCTGTGCTACTGTCTGCACCTGTATTAACCTTGCCTGCCTAACTAATCTTAAATAAATTTGAATTTGGATCCACACCTCTGTTTGTGTAGCCACTGAATCATTACAATTATTATTATTATTATTATTATTATTATTATTATTATTATTATTATTATTATTATTATTATTATTATTATTATTATTATCAGAATCAGAATCAGAATGGGTTTTATTGCCAAGTGTGCTTACACACACAAGGAATCTGTTTTGGCTACAGAAGCTTCCAGTGTACATAAAGTGACAAGTGACAACATGAAATAAATATGAAAAAGATGACAAACATTAAACAGAGATGCAATCAGTCAAAAAGCTCTGGATGTTGAACTGCATGTACAGATTTGTTATAAATATACAAGTTATAAGGTGCTGTGAACAAATGCGCAGAGAAAGTATTGCATTGTATATTGTTATAACGTGCTGTGTACAAGTGCGTATGAGAAAGTATTGCACATGTTTATTGCACAGTAGGGGAATACTTAACTTAAGGAAAGAAACTTTTCCTTATTAGTCTGGTTTTACATCTTGCAGGATTTTTTAATAAACAACAACAACAACAACAACATTCTACATACCCAACAGTACTTTTTAAGTGAACTTATAGTAAAAACGACAGTACATATTCAAATGGCATTAGCTGAACACATGAAAAAAAAACTATTGACATTAAACAGAAATACATAAAGAAGTAAAAAAATAATAATAACGCAAATATGATATACATGCAATGAAGACCAAGTTCTTTAAAGTCTTTGCAATTAGTTTTCCATTTAGGTACTTTAATTACAGTTAAATGCACTTAATAAAGTCATTTTGACTCATGTTCGGTTAACTTCAAATAGAACTGAGCAGTGGCCTCGAAATTTTGAAAATTGCAGGCTGCTCTCAAATTTTGATCTCCACTGTATATAAGCATAATTATATAATGGTTATTTAACATCTTCGTTCCATTCCTTTCATGGTCTGAATTTTTATTTTTCCTCCCCTCTTCCTATTTTCTTTCTCTGTTTTTTTGTGGCAGGTCATGGTCAGCCCATGCTGCAGACAGACTCTGCCCCTGCCAGGCAGACGACCACTTTGGATCAAAGCGTGGCACTGTCAGTCTGCCAGCCAAATGCTGTGGCTTCCAAAAAGTCTTCAGAGCCAAAATGGAGACCTTGTGGTCAGACAGCGAATGCTTGTTTCCACTGTAGGTGTGGTCGACCTACCAAGAAGTTCAGCAATTCTAGGGGATGTGAAAACGGAGTCACACCAGACAGTTTGTTTGTCTTTTATTTTCAACTCAAAAGTAAATTCACAGAGTGCTCACAGGAAAGAAACATCACATAGACATTAAATGGGGGGAAAAAACATCAAATGAGCACATTTGCTTAAATCTCCAGCTAAGAAAAAAATCTTAAAAGTGCCCAGAAATCACACGTCTCTTCTAGAGCTTCAGAAGAGATGTAAACACATTTGCAAAGATACCAAAGTCTACAGTCAAAAAGCACATTTAAACACTTAAACAGCTACACAATCCATACTGTTTTCATAACTCTGCCAGCATATTACATTGACAAGTGTCTCATTTATGCCTATTTTTATTTATCCTCTTTCAGGAGAAGTGCACTTTATTGAAACTAATTAACTCTCAGGAGAAATGAAAGAGCAACCGCTTGGGGAAATTTTCCTTTGGGCTTCAGTGTCAGCAATGTTTTACTTTGCTGTCAGTAGTGACTATTCACAGTCTTTCACTGCACCATGAAATCGCATGAAATATGAAATGAACCATTTTGGCAGCTTAATTTGAGCCAAAAAAGTTTTGACCTCTGAAACTTACTGGATGCTTTACAGCAATATGACTTTTTATATAGCAAAATAAAAGAGAAAATAAATCTAGTTAATTAAAAATATACAATTCATGACATACTAAGGGCACACCTTATTACACAGACATTTATTTTATATGTACTGTAAACAGATTAATTAATTAGACATGCTTTTTTTGCACCTCAAAGATTTTGATTTTGTGATGCAATTCTGAGCAAGCTGTTATTTGTTTTACTCTCTAACACACAGATGGACTCCCCCCACCTTAAAGATGGACACAGAAAAAAACAGTAAATGTTTACATGCACTCACACAGACGAACACTGAAAGTAATTCTCATGTCCTCAGAGAGATGCATTTACTTCTCCATTTAAAGTGAATTTAAGACCTCTTAAAAATAATAACAACAAATATAAAATAAATATTTAAAAAAGTACAGAGAGAGAGAGAGAGAGAGAGAGAGAGAGAGAGAGAGAGAGAGAGAGAGAGAGAGAGAAACGGAGTGCCTTGGTGAAAATTACATCCTAAAACACACACTTTCAGACAAAGCGTTTGAGAAGATGAGGTGGACAAGCACTTACAGTACTCTACATCTCTGTGACTTCTCTTAAAAGCCCAACATTAGAGCCAATGTCCTTGAGAGCCTTTTAGCATACACCGAGTACAATCATAGATGAACGGATTGTACCTCCGCTTTCCTCATTCGAGGTTAGTCCACTTTTTCAACAACAGAGTACAAAATAAATTAAACCTTCTACAGTTAGTAGAATTGTTACAAATACAAATATTGATACAAATAACCATTTACTGTTTGTTTTTTTCCAACTGCTTACATTTTCAAAACAGTGTCACCTTTTTTCAAAACTCTACACACAATTCTTAAAACTGCACACACAAAATGAAAAATGCATCACGTTTCCTTTAAAATGTTACTCTGCATTCAAAATGCCATAAACACATGTCAGATTGAACCAGTTTGGCAAACCAGTGTTTGTTTTTGGACAAGAACAGCCTGTTCTGTCACTTTTGACCTGTTTATAGGCCTATACTACAAAAAATTTGTGTTTGCACATTTGAGCAGTGTGTGTGTGTGTGTGTGCGTGTGCGTGCGCGTGCGTGCGTGCGCATGTGTGTGTGTGTGACCTCGTGAATAACTGTTGCATTTTGATTGGTTATGTTGGAAAAGGAAAGCAAGACACTTCCTGTTAGATTTTTGTGTTTTAGGTAGAGCATTGTGTGTAGTGTTTTGAAAAAAGTGTTTTATGTGATTGAATACTGAGTCCAAGGCTGAGATATAGCTTATGGTTTTGGAGATTTGCTGTGTAGTTTTGCATTTTGAGTGAGATGTTTCAAAAATCATGTGACATAAAAAGACTTTGTGTGTAAGCAGTTGGAAAAAACTGTAATACACAGATTTTAAGTATTCCCTAAACATCCAGTGAATTTGGTAGCTATTAGGATAGAATGTTTCACTTTAAAGGAACATCACATTGTTTTCTTCTATAAACAACATATTTTTCCTTTTTAGGTAAATTAACCCTTTACACATGGAAATCTATTTACTAAGTAAACAGATCTCAAAGAAATCAAAGATCAAAGTCAAAGATCTACAAAAAAGATCTACAGTAATTCCAATGTAGCTGATCGCAGTGATGTAGTGGAATGGGAGATTCACATCTGATGCCATTTGTAGTTAAGAAAGGTGCTCCAGAACAGATCTTGTGCCAATGTTGTGTAGTATCCATTTAAAAATGGTGGTGTCATCTGAGGCAAAGTAGTTTCACACTGTTGTTTAGGAGAGCTACAGACTTTTAAGGTCAGGGGTTTTGAAAGCTTTTCACATGGCCTAAGTAGTATCCAGTGTTTAATCCAATAATCTCGCCGGGGAAAAAAAAATGTTATTGCTATTGTCATTTAAAGCAGGTCATTCTTAATCTGCCTATGAAGAAAAAATCTCTATCCCTGTTTCTTTAATAATCCCTGATAATGACAGACCTAACAAAGTATAAAAAATTGTTAAGGCATCTGCATATGAATACTTGTGAAAAGACAGACAAATGTGGAGTAAAGTGAGGCTGAGACCTGCTTTCTTTATTCTGCATTTTTATGATGAGTATCACAAGCTGTTCAGAACGATGTCGTATATGCTCTTTTTTAAAGTAAATTTGAACCATAAAATACAGAAAAGCGAGGCCAAGATGAAGTTCTCCACAGTTAGGCTGTCCTACTGACCTGGTACAAATCCAGCATTACACTGTTGGATTTTTGGCAGTTTTGAGGCAGTCAATTGGATAGGTGGTCTCAGTCCCAGATGTGCAGACAGATGGTTTGTACTGTGTGTTTGTGCATGTGTGTCTGCGTGTGTCTGAAACAAACCAAGTGCAGAGCCCAGCATTGGTTAAGCTCATACTGTGCAGGTAAAGACATGATCAGCAGATGTTTAGCTAACTGTGTGTTTGTATCCGTTCGGGTTTTTTTTTCTTCCTCAAATGGTGTTTAACAGATGCTGTGATTACAGGTGCCTGAATTGAGCTTTTAAGATCCTGACTGCATGGAAAATCTGTTTGGGTTCAGTCCAAGGCCATTGTTACAGAATCTGTCTTGTGGCTTAAACTCGCTGGCCGATTTAGTTAAAGCAGTGCATTATTACTGCAGCAGCATATTTAACACTTCCCACTCATTCTACAGAGAGAAAACAACCCATTTGAAAGTAGAAGAAAAACACTATCCTGCATAATGTTCTACTGAAACCTCTGGTTTAACGTCACCCTGCAATATGAAAATAATAAATACGTATCTAGAAATGATAAACAGAATCACAAGATATATCAAATGTTTCTATAACCAAGAGGATTTATTATTATTATTTCTATCTGATACAATGGCAAAATTATCTTTTCTTCTATATCTGTTTTCAGATCATCCATGTTTTCATTAAAATAAAAAAAATAAAAAAATATTTATCAGGTATATTATCAAATATATTATGCATGTAAATCAGTGTGTCTAAATGAAAATATAAAATCTACTGCAGAAGACCTATTAAAACCTGCATGGACCCAAGATTCTCACAGAAATCAGTCAAGTTTGGTGAAAGAAAAATTGATTTGGGGTTACATTCAGTATGGGGGCATGTGAGAGATCTGCAGAGTGGATGGCAACATCAACAGCCTGAGGTATTAAGACATTTGTGTTGCCCATTACATTACAAACCACAGGAGAAGGCAACATTTTTAGCAGGATAGAGCTCCTTCTCATACCTGCCCCCACATCAAAGTTCCTGAAAGCAAAGAAGGTCAAGGTGCTCCAGGATTGGCCAGCCCAGTCTCTAGACATGAACATTATTGAGCATGTCTGGGATAAGATGAAGGAGGCATTGAAGGTGAATCCAAAGAATCTTGATGAACGCTGGCAGTCCTGCAATAACGCTTTTTTTATTTGCCATTCCAGATGATTTTTATTAATAAGTACTGAATCCCTTTTACATTTAAAGTTCTTTCAGACTATAGTAAATGCAACCTGTGATGATGCATTTGCTATAGCATATGATGTTTTACTATATGCAAATGATTTTTAACTTTAGGACAAACTTTATGTACAGTTATTTTGGTATACGCACTGCAAATGTTTTGACTATTATTTTGATTATTATTCAAAACTCATTTAAAGTCAATGTTGCTTTGTGGTTCTCTCTGTCTTACATTAAGAGTGAAAATTGTACGCTCTATTGTTTTGAAATCTTTTAAAAAAATTATTAATACACCATTCAAACAAACAAAATAGCCATTAGCTGGAAAAATAAATGACCTTCAGATATTAACGCATAATACAAGTAAATAACATTTACCCTTTTTTGCCACTTGCTTTTGTAAAAGTCCATTAATTTGTTCAGTGCTTTTAACAGTGAATGTCAATAAGGTCCCAATTAATTAATGTGCATGACATGAGGATAATTGTTCTAGGTGAAACTAAGGACCATAATTTGAATAAACAAAAATAAACACATAATTCTTCTCGGCATGAGCCGGGCGCACTGCAAATGCAGGCAAGCAATTACACATAAACGTGAAGCATGCAAGCAGTTAATGAGAATTTTAATGCGAGGGTTTGAGATTTAGCATTTTAGTGTGCATCTTTAATTAGGATCGCATTTAGTACAGTGGATATAAAAGTTCAGGTTAATGCGAGTCACATTTATTTATTTTTTATATAAAGTAAGGCATGGTAAGATTTTTTTAAAGTATTTTACTTACATTTTCTGTCTTCACTTATAATCTCCTCTCAACACTCTTTATATTAATTTAATTTCAATTTTCATTTTCATTTTTGTTAACATTTTTGTATCTCTGAACATTAGTGACCTATATCATTGCATTAAAATATCAAAGTTGCTTGTGTCTGTCAATAATGCCATTTGTGGACACATTCATATTTCTTTGATTTGTGGAGAATTTTAAATTTTTTCTTTAAGTAAATACAAAATAATAGACCCCTAGGCCCCAGCACGGGCACATCATTTTGTTACTAGTCTTATTATATTTAATTTAAATGTAATACCTATTTTAAAGGTATTACATTTAATATAGTTATATTTATAAGGTATTACATTTAATTACAATTATTCATTCATTCATTTTCTTTTCGGCTTAGTCCCTTTATTAATCTGGGGTCACCACAGCGGAATGAACCGCAAACTTATCCAGCATATGTTTTACGCAGCGGATGCCCTTCCAGCTGCAACTCATCACTGGGAAACATCCACACACACTCATTCACACTCATACACTACGGACAATTTAGCTTACCCAATTCACCTATACCGCATGTCTTTGGGCTTGTGGGGGAAACCGGAGCACCCGGAGGAAACCCACGCCAACACGGGGAGAACATGCAAACTCCACACAGAAATTCCAACTGACCCAGCCTAGGCTCGAACCAGCGACCTTCTTGCTGTGAGGCGATCGTGCTACCCACTGCGCCACTGTGCAGCCTAATTACAATTAAAAGAAGTATCATTTATTTTTTTTATGATTCATTTCTATGAATTCGATGTCAATTTCATACATCTCTGATTATCATTTAAAATCTATAGGTTAAAATCATTTGATTCACATTCATGTTTTCATTCAAATAAATAAATAAGTAAATAAATGAACAATTTATATATTTATTTATTTATTTGTTTGTTTGTTTCCCCACCCGTGAATAAAATTACCTTCTAACAAATACTTATCAGTTTTTTTTTTCATTAATCACACAATTATCACTAATCCTTATTACACTTACTAAATGACATTTTTAAACAGCCAATGTAATACTTCACATTAACGCCACTTATTAACTGAAGTAAAACATTAAATGATACATCATCATCGGGCCTATAAATGACAGTGTAACCCAGATCCTGATGTTAATTTTACATAAGCCTTGAGTGAGCTTTTGCTGATTGCTCCCGACTACTTCAAGACATCGCAGCTAAATGTATCAAGCAGCTGCTGAAGTCATTATTAGTGCAGTGTGAATTCTGAAGTGGCATTTCTGTTAAACATAGCATCCAAATGGACAACAACGACTTTAAGATCAAACTGAAGCAGCCGCACATTGACTTCACTCCTAAACTGACTAGAATCAGAATAGAAACATTTGACACTGAGAAATGTAAACCCCAGTCAGAAACCCTGGTATTGCTACTCAAGAGATGTATGCCATGGTACAGTAGTAGGCTATATATATAAAATAACACAAGTATTTCGCAGACATAGGCCAGTTGGGACAATGCAATAAATCACTGACAGTGGCGTGGGTGCAGTGCAGAGGTTTTCTCAAACAAGTCAAGATTAAGGACCAAGGAGCAGAACAGCAGGACACTTTAAACTTTTGCTTGTGGTTGAAAAGGGTATACTTTAGGCAAAAAAACAACCAAGCAGGATTTTAATGAGGATCTAGGGGTTATGGTCACAAACTGAAGGAGAAAAAAGACAGCAAGGATCGTAAGCAGTGTACTTTTTTTGCAGCACAGACCTGATGCTTCACCTTTGCATGCTATTAGCAGAAATATGGAGCATTTAATCAGTTTTTACCTTTCTTATTTTCAGTTCTTTTCACAAATTTATTCATTGATTTATTGTAATTGAAATAGACTACAATAATAATAGTTACTGTAATTTTAAACAGACTTAACTGGACGCAATTTATTTTATGAATTTTTTAACACTTATTTATTGTTCCAATTTTTTTATTTGTTTTTGTTTTTTAAATGCAATTATTTACTTTTATTATTATTATTTTATATTATTAATATGGGGCCTCACGGTGGCGCAGTGGGTAAGCAGTGGGTAGCACATTCGCCTCACAGCAAGAAGGTTGCTGGTTCGAGCCTCGGCTGGGTCAGTTGGCGTTTCTGTGTGGAGTTTGCATGTTCTCCCCATGTTGGCATGGGTTTCCTCCGGGTGCTCCGGTTTCCCCCACAAGTCCAAAGACATGCGCTATAGGTGAATTGGGTAAGCTAAATTGTCCGTAGTGAATGTGTGTGAATTAGAGTGTGTGGATGTTTCCCAGTGATGGGTTGCAGCTGGAAGGGCATCCGCTGTGTAAAACATATGCTGGATAAGTTGGCGGTTCATTCCGCTGTGGCGACCCCAGATTAATAAAGGGACTAAGCCGAAATGAAAATGAATGAATGAATGAATGAATATTATTATTATAAAAAGTCACAGTTTATAATTTGTTAATAATGAGAATTGTGTATTGAAATAAAGTGTGAGCATAATAATAATAATAATAATAATAATAATAATAATAATAATAATAATAATAAT
>CAIGQW010054471.1:2184474-2195009 GCA_903798125.1 Danio choprae
CAGTAACAATTTAACCAAATCAAGCAACCTCAAACACAAATGTCCTTAATAATACTATTTAAATTATTAATATTGCTATAATATAATCTCACTTTAAAATATCTGAAAATATTATATTTTTTTTTTATTTTATTTTTTTTTTACTCAATTCGCTGTGCTTATCTAATTGACTTATCTAGTATATTTAAACAAACCAAAAACAGTAATAACAAAAAAAAAATACAATTGAATTAAAATATATGATTTTCTGCAGTCCACAATGTGGGGCGCAACATGACATTTTCTCTTATTCTTAAACTCCAATTTTATAGAGTCTATTCTGTCTGTATGATGCATAAAGCTCATAGTAACATGTGTTAGCTACCTCTTCAAACAAATTTGAACCATATTTGTGGGTTGATTGATCCCAGAAAGGTGAAGTATCTGAGATTACAGAGAAGAATGAAGTGCCTCTGATGTAGTGCTGGAAAGTGCACCTGTCAGTGAGTTACTATGGTTACTACTAATGTGTGAGGTAAGCGACTTTATTTTGAACTGTGATCAAAACTGCATTAAACAATTTTCTGCACATCAATAAAAAAGCATTTCAACATGTTATTGTGAATCTCGTGGCTCATACTGTATATTATACACCTAAGATGCAACATTTTGATTGTAGCACTTCTAATTGAACTGCAAGATATGACAGCACATTTTTGTAATGTTTTCTCCATTTGGGTGCATATGAATTTACACACATGAATTACACATGAATTACACAAATCAAACATGTGAAATTTAAACTTAAACTCTGTCACCATTTGCTCACTTATTGCTTGTTCCAAACCGTTGAACATGCTTTATTTTGTTGAACACAAAGGAAGATATTTTAAAGAGAGAAGCGGATAACCATAATATTACCTCAATAATATTTATTTTTTCTACTATGGCAGTCAATGGTTACAGGTTTTCAAAAATCTTCTTAAGTGTTAAACAGAATGAAGAAACTCATAAAGGTTTGGAAAATGTTGAGTAAATAAGGAGTACATTTTCATTTTTGGGTGAACTATCCCTTTAATAAAGCAACATTAATTAATCATTCGTTCATTCATTCATTCATTCATTCATTTTCCTTCGGCTTAGTCCCTTTATTCATCAGGGGTTGCCACAGCGGAATGAACTGTCATTTTATCCAGCATTTGTTTTACACAGTGGATGCCCTTCCAGCTGCAACCCACTACTGGGAAACATCCATACACACTCATTCACACACATACACTACGGCCAATTTAGTATTATTCAATTCACCTATACTGCACGTCTTTGGACTTGTGGGGGAAACCGGAGCACCCGGAGTAAACTCACGCGAAGACGGGGAGAACATGCAAACTCCACACAGAAATGCCAACTGACCCAGCCGGTACTCGAATCAGCAACCTTCTTGCTGTGAGGCGACAGTACTAACCACTGAACCACTGTGTTGCCCATAAACCAACATAAAGCAGGTTAATGCTTTTACACACTGAGCCCAAAAGGCATGAGCATCAACAATCTAGCTGTGATCAGCTTAAATTGTTTGTGTTCTAACACTGAAAACTAAAAACACATTCCTGCATTTACATGGCCACATGCATTGTTGGCTTATTATGCATAATCAGTTTGAGAATGTGTGTGTAAAAGCAGTAATTGGTAGATAGCATAAAAGAATGTTTATACAGATTGCTGGTCGATGAATCAATGCAGCTCAAGTTAAATGTAAAGAATATTTAATTTTACCCAGCCTGCTGTTTGCAAGCCAGTCAAAAAAGACCACCTGTTGAGAAGTGCTGGTCTATTTTACAGTGCGTTTGATTTATCATCATTGAGAACCTTTTAGAAAAACCTGTGAATCCACTCACTTCCACCTCCAAGCACTCTGACTGATGCCTCCTGGTGAGTTTAACATCTTCCTAAGCACCTGTGGTCAATCCTGCTTCACACACACATGCACGCGAACACACACTTTCCCCTTTGTGCTCTACTTGATCTCACATTAATCTAGCTTTGAATAGGAGCCCCATTTCCTTGCAAAATGTCAGATCATATTCACTAGCCCTTATTCAGCGTCCGAGCACATCTGATTTCCAAGTAACCGTTTAAGGTAAATGTCGATGCATAATAAAGCCTCCCCTCGCAAACCGAATTGTATTCTGTAGTTCCTGAACTCTATTGTAGCTCCCGAGTGCATTAAGCTCAGCAGTGCAGGCAATCAGTTGAGCAATCAAAGGCTTTGATTGACAGAGCGAAAGGTGGAGAAGTCAGACCATGTTAATCGCCGAGCCAAACCTCTGTGTTAAGGAAAGTGCGGAGAATGTGTGTACATGGATGCTCAGATTAGACCCACAGATCCGCCAGTGAGCACATGGGACAAAAGAGGCCATTGAACTGTGTGTAAAAATTGAGAGAGCTGGATGAGAGAAAGTCCAGCTGTTGACCTCTGGCCTCAGGCTCAGAATGGAATGTAATCATGCTGCCACTTCAGCGTCTGGACAGTAACATTTGAAGGAATCGTTCATTTATGTCATCGTTTAGTCACACTCTGTGTTGTTCCAAACAATGGGGGACTTTCTTTCTTCTCTGCACTGAAGGAAATGTAAAACAAAGTTTTCACTTTGAAATCTCGAACTGTACAAATAACTTCAATAATCTCCAAATTATACGATATGTAACCCTGGACCACAAAACATGTCATAAGTGTCATTCTGTGAATGAATGAATTAGGCATGGGATGATAACTGGTTTCAAGGTTTACTGTGGTTTGGAAAAGTCAAGATTTTAAAACTGCTAAAATGTTCTGTAATACTGTTCCTAAGGTATATGTAAGTTTTTTATTTGTGTATTGTTTTTTACTACTATTTTTTTTTTTTTAGGGCAACAGTATCTCCAGCAGAAAAAGACCCTCCACATCAAAAGCTACTGATCAGCCCACAATTCAGCAAAAAATGTAAAAACAAATCACTTACACACCAACATCCAAGGACCTGAACAGAGCAGTAGCTTACTTTATATTCAAAGTAAAATACAAAAATACAAAAAAGTCATTTATTTATTTTTATTATTTAGCCTGATATGTTCACTGTTCCAAAATATTTTAAATGTTTTTTTAAATCAAACATATTTTGTTTGGGAACACCTACTTTTTTACCCAGACATTTAAAAAAAAGAACATATTTTAGAGCAGTATACACCATACCGTGATAGTGAAACCGTAATGTTTCTATCCAACAATTTCATACAATCAAAATCTTATACCAGTCCATGCCCAGAATGAACAGATTCTGAAAAAATAAGGCTAACACCCAAATTCCGAATAAATACACCTTTCATTTTAAAATTTGAAATCTGAGGGTTAAAAAAATCAACCAATTAAGTTATTCATATTAAGTGATTTATAATACACATTTCTAATTAAAAGTTGAGTTTTTATATATTTACAGCGGGACATATAGTACACTAAATATATTCATTGAAACTAATCTTTACTTAATATTAATATTTACTTAATATTAATATTTGAATGGTGTTTGGCCTAAAAGGAAAATCAATAATTCTAACCAATTTTTGGCCATTGTCAAAAATATAAATGTGCAACATAAGACTTTGTTTTGTGGTCCAGGTTTACATACTGTATGATATTTCTTCCAAATTTAAAATAGAAATTTTGAGCTTTTTAAATAATTATTATTATGGTATATTTTTTTTATATAAAACAACAAAAGGTGCTATATTTTAACACGTTTACATTGAGTTTTAGACCACACATTGTTCAGACTTGTCTGAGATAACTGGCTCTAACCTTACCATTATTGAGTATGTCTATGTGTTAAGAGTTCTATACAGTATATAAACTGTATATTCCTTCCTGTTAGAATATATTTTAGAAAAACAGAATAATAGAAAATAGAATTTTTGAGTTTGTGTTGGGATTTGCGGTGAATCAAATTGCCCTTCTGGAACATTAAAGCACCGAAGCACGAAAGGTTTTACTTCAGAAGATATATCAGAAATATATATATATATATTTATTATTTTATTCACAACAAATGAAAAAAATGCTATTCTGACCACATGTTTTCTGAAAAAAAAACAATCCTCCACATGACAATTTTATTAATATATATATATTTTTTTTTACAAAAAAAATGTCAGACCTATATAGAGTATTAACATTTTACAAAACCCATATATAATAAATCCTGTAAATCTTTTGATGGTCACATTTTAGTGTGGAAGACAACCGAAAGTAAGAGTAAATATTTGATATAATTTCCAATTTGCTTTTATTCCAAACACGTAAATTAAATGATTACAATATGCTATCAAAGATCCAAAATTCCAATAAATAAACAAACAATAAAAAGATAATAATAATAATAATAATAATAATAATAATAATAATAATAATAATAATAATAATAATAATAATAATTTCATACTTTTCTTTTTTCATTTTAAATTGTTTAATTAAATTAAATTGTTTAAATAAAATTGAATTGTTTAAATATTTTTTCTTGTCATGAAAAACAAGCAGTACTCTTTATTGTTAAAAACTGATATTTTGCTTACATTTTTTGTGAAAGATTTTCCCTTGATTTTTTTATGATGATTCTAAAGTCTGAATTTATAAATGAAGCAAAAATGGGATTATATATGTTGTCACATTTAAAATCGCATTTACATTTATAATTAAATTAGAACATTTAAATAGTGAGTGTCAAATATCATCATCCAACGTTTAATTGATGCTAAATGCGGTTCTTATTTCTCACAACTGATCTCAGTTCAGCACATTTAAATGAGATTGTACAACTTGGAGTATGTCTGGACACTCTAATAACTACTAGCATCTAACAGAAAGAACAGCATGGGCCTGCCTAATATGCACTTTTGTGTTTGACAGAAACAAAATGAAAATGGTTTGGAACAACTTGAGGGTGACTACATGATGCCAAAATGTTCATATTGGGCGAACTATTCCTCTGCATCCAAAAAACAGCTGTTTCCACAGAATATGAGCTCTCGGGAGGATTGCCACCAGCAAAATCACATAGTCGAGAGTTTAGAGTAAATTGGGGTTCTGTCTGCCTTGTAGGCTAACAGATTGGAATGTGTGTGCTTTCCTGTAAAGCGAACAGGTTTACAGCGTTTGCATTTGAAGTCACCAATAATGACTCATAGTCTCCAAACTCTTTGAAATGAGTTAGAGAGATGTGTTAAAGAGTTCCCACATACATATCTAATTTTGTGTACTTGTCAGCTGTTTTTGCTACTAGCGTGATGCGATCTTTTGATGTGGCTGCTGTTGAAAGCCAAGCTTACCCACAGTTTCATAGTGCTGTTGTCTTAATTAGCCTATTGAGCCTTGCTGTCATAAAGCACTCAGCAACACTTTGGTTTGGATAGCAGCAGTGAAGAACATCAAAAGCAAATGAAGTTAGAGAGTGCGTGTGTGTGCATGTGTGTGAGTGTGTGTGTGTGTGCGTGTGCGTGTGCGTGTGTGTGTTTGTGTGTGTGTAAAATCTTCATGATGCAAAGGCTACTTCAAAAAATCCAGTTCCAGAGATGTTGTTAAAAAAGGCAATGGTAATCCATTAATTTATGAAAAAAAAAAAAAAAAATGTTAAGACATGCATTTTAGGTGTGATGACTAAGTTCTGACGTTAGTGTAGAGTAGACAAACAGAATGGAAAACATACTGTAATAAATCCAGGCTCATTCTGAAAATGTAGCCTTATATACATTTGTGGAGAGCACCAAATACATCCCAGGAGGTATGTTTGTTTGCAGTTTTTGTTTTCGCAAATCTGCCGCTGTGTACGCTTTTTGAGATCTCAGACTTCTCTTGCGAGTGCCATTTGCGTCTGCTCTTCTCACGTAAATCCACCAGAGGCCACTGTCAACTGACTGACTGAATGACCGACCGATCCCCCCACCCACTCCCTTCACTAAACCTAACCGATAGTGTTTTAAAAAGCACAGATTGACCAGTGCCCACCCACTTCCCTAAACCCAACCAATAAAAATTTTGAAAAGCAATCCAGAAAAAATAAAGCCCCTTGATTTTTACCATGTTTTCAGATTTCACCACATTTTCACCCTGTTATTTACAAGTTTATTTTATCAAACTGGTAACAGCAGGAAAGGGAACCGTGTGTTACAGCCCCGTATCGTTCATTTTAAAGACGCAATGCAGCCATACGTACTTCTGGCTACATAATTCGTGAAATGTCCAGAAATCTCCAGAAATGTATATAGGGCTATGTTTTCAGAATGAGCCTACGGTGCAACATAAATCTCTGGAAAAAAAAAGTCTGAGGCTGCAAGCTGCTGCAAAAAAAAACATATTTTTATAACAGTTAAAAGGCTCAAACTGATTTGTGAACTTGGACTACATAAGTGTAAAATTCATAAGTGTATTTTTTTAATGAGATTTATACATCTAAAAAACTTGAATAAATAAATAAATAAATAAATAAATAAATAAATAAATAAATAAATAAATAAGCTTTTTATTGATGCTTGATTTGTTTTGATAGGACAATATTTTGCTAAGATACAACAGTTTGAAAATATGGAATCTCTGAGTGCAAATAAATCAGAATATTAAGAAAATTGCCTTTAAAATAGTCTAAATTAAGTGCTTAGCAATGCATATTACTAATAAAAATTTAGTTTTGATACATTTATATTTATACATTTATTCATTTAATACAAAAAATTCACAGAACTTGATCTTTATTTAATATTCTAACAATTTTTATTTGATATATTTTATTGTATTTTATTTTACATTTTTGTCAATAGCCAAAATATTCCTTGCGGGTCAAAAATATAGATTTTTATTTAATATTCTAATGATTTTTATATAAAATAAAAATCTATAATTTTGACCCACAAAGAATATTTTGGCTATTGACAAAAAAGTACCTGTGCAACATAAAACAAGGTTTTATCATCCTGGGTGACATTAGAGGTCACAAACTCACAAAATCCGAATTCAATTTTTATCAGATGGAAATCAATAAAGAAAAAATTACTTTGCAACTGGTTTTTACATAATCTCACTATGCAATCTTGCTTATGTGATGTTTTGGAAAAGCTGTTTGAATATTATAGTTAAGAAATTAAAAACATTTTATGCAATTGCCTTTAAGTTATTAAACATACAGTACTTAAATACAGCCAAAGCACACGTCAAAACAACTCACTAACTTCACATGCTGAGTCTTCTTTAAATGTGTCTGGTTTGTTAAAAGAAAAGCACGAAGCAGAGGAAATGAGAAAAGTAAGATATTTTCATCATTATGATAAAGCTCATCTCCACCTCCAGGTTTTATCTTCCATTCCTCCGCTTGCCTTTGTAGAGACTGATTTAAGTGGCAAGCGACGCTTTTACATAATCTCAAAAGAATTCCTCCATCTGGATTTTCTTTTCTCCCTATTAAAGCTGGCCAAAGTGCTCCTGGTCAAAACATGAGAGAGAAATGAATAAAAGAAGTCAGCAGCCTTGCTTTCACTAAGAGGGCAACTCCTGCTAGAAAAAAAGCTAAAGGTTGAATATGAATTATATGTAATAGCAATTTTACACTCCATGCACTGAAGGAGAGAGAAAATGCTCGATTTTGTTTATTCTGCTCTGCCTCTCTGAGTGAGTTTCAATTTAGATTGGAATTGCTGGATCTGTGTTTGCCATTGATTTTCGATATTCTTAAAAGTCTCTCTATAAATGTACTGAAACCCAATCTGGAGGATGACATACTATACTGTAAAAAATCGAATAAATAATAGTGTTCTTGTGTTTCTCATGTGTTTATTTGTGCTTTGAAACCATATTATTGGACCGTGATCTCCGCTCTGTCAAAGCTTGACATAAAAAATTGTAACCCTGAAGTTTAACAAAGGGAATTTTATTTTTAGCATTTGGTACAAAAACTAGGTAATGAGCTAACACCTTCTCTGTTATTTTAGAGCAGTGGCTATCAACTGGAACCTGGCCATGGGACCTGCATTTTATTTTATTAGATTTTTTATATTATTTTATTTTATTAAATTTACCCAATTCCTAGATTGAAAAGACAAATTAATAAAAATAAGACATTACAAACAAGCATATTTACTACAGAAAAGTGGTTGCCACAAACAATTATTGCTTCACTTTGTTAATGTTTTTGTCAGCTAATATCAACAACAACTTAAAGTACACCTGAAATCAAAAATAACCATATTGATTTTGTTAGCTCACATTGCTAGTTTTGTGGTGAACAATTCATCTGTGCATGTCATTAAGAAAAAAAATATTTTTGCACTTATAATCTAAAATTGAAATCTGAAAATGCACTTCCTGTTTGATTTCCGTTAAATTCTCAGATTACGTCTGTCTGAGGTATTGGGTGTGGCTAACATACTTAACCACGCCCCTCCAACTGTCAGTTTTGACAACAAACAGAAATGGTGAGAAGGAGGAGTCTGTTAGGTTGTAATAACTCTCCCAAAACCTTTTTCCTGATCTTCCTGAATGAAATGCCTAGTTTACTACATCCAATCAGCTCACAGTAGAAAAAACAACCCACGCCCAGATTTCTCACATAAAAATACGAAAACAAACAAACAAACAAACAAAAAACAACTACAGCTTCCAGTTCATGTGGACTTTAAGTAAAAACTATACCACAATACCAACAAGAACTTTTGAAACAAAAAACTAGTCCTAATTATAAGAATGCATCTGATACCTGCATGCAAATCATTCTCAGCTTGAATCAGTTGCATATTTTTTGCCGCTTTTTTTTCTTACTTATTGATGCATAAAGTATTAAAACTTGCTGATTGCTGCTGAATTGATTACTAAAAGGTCAGGATTCGCCTGCAGATATTGGTGAATTACCAGATGTACAATGCAAAAGGCAGACAGGAACTGTCCTTACAAACAGTTTCCACATGATTTGGCTTAGCATTAAAGTCAAACAATTTTGCATATTGCATAGATGTATGTAAATGCTGAGAGGTAAACAAACAAACAAACAAACAAACAAGCAAACAAACAAACATATAAATAAATAAATAAATATTGTCATTCCTTCTCATACTTCTGATAAATCATACATAAACTAACTTATCTTACCATAAATAGATTTTTATTAAATTAATATATTATGATCTTTATTAAATACATACATTAATTAATTACAGTTAAATGTGTTATTAATTTACATCAAGTTATTCAATCTGATTAGATATACTGCATTCAATCACAAATTTGGAACTTTCATTGAAACTGTTATTAAATGTTAGAGGAGAAATTATAAATTAGAGAGGAGAGTCACTAATAAATCCTGATTAGTACCCATTAAATTATATTATAATATGATAAACTATTGCCTAACAAAAGATTCATGGTACCGAAATAATGTTTTCGCCACAAACCTTGAAACTTTGACTTTGAAAAACTACTCTGTGTACATATCTAATTCAGATTAATTCAGATCAATGTTCAGATTAATTCAATATTTAATAAGTATGCTGGTGAAGTCCTTAATAAGTTGGTGTGTTCATTAAAGGTTAGAGTTAAAATATGTGAGAATGTGCTTAAACTATTCTATAAAGATCATATTTGGGTTTTAACCTTTAGTTGATGAATTTAAGATATCCTATTGGGAAGTAGTTCTTATTTAAAAGGATTTAGCAGTAAAAATACTAATCATAAATGTTGTCACAAATGCTTAAAGACCAGCTTAAGTAAAATTGACTGAGTTGTTTGCCATTTTCATTAGAAATCAGGAAACATAACAGGAATTAAAGCTGCAAGCAGCGATGAAAGGGACCTCGCACCCGGGCTCACCGCAACCCCGTGGCCTCAGGATGACAGAGAACAGCGGACAATAATGATTTAAGCCGATATATATTAAAAAACCCGAGAAAATCGCAGATTTATGCCAAACTTCCTTCTGTCAGCAGGTGGCGCTAAGACTGAGACTCAATATTGGCATGTAGATGTGTTAAGGAGAGAAATGTCATCGAACCTGTGCGTTTTCAGGCAGATCAGATATTGTTTGGTTGAGTTATAAGTGCTTCCTCCTCCATGGCGAAGGATTGCACTTTCTCAGTCCGCCACGGACACGCCCCTCGCCGAAAACTCTAGATCTTCACAATTTAACATCACAAAGGCCTTTGGACTAAACTAATGGAACATGGATTCGGTGTGATAAAATTTGTAGGAGGAGTTTGTTACACTGTAAAACATGTCACTTCCTGTTGCCAGCAGGTGGCGCTATATCTGTATCTGGTTATTGGCTTGTAAACGTGTTCAGGTCAGGACTGTTATCAAACATATGGATTTTAAATCAGATCAGACAATGTATGCCTGAGCTATAACAACTTCCTGTTTTGTGGCGAAGCGTCAAAGTTTGAGAGGCCGCCACGGACACGCCCTTCGACGAAAACTCTAGATCTTCGCAATTTAACATCGCCAAAGCCTTTAGTTCACAATACCCAATTTTGGTGTTGATCTGATGAATTCC
>CAIGQW010054471.1:2200876-2213817 GCA_903798125.1 Danio choprae
TGTATGTATGTATGTATGTATGTATGTATGTATGTATGTATGTATGTTTATGTAAAGAAAGTCTTTACTGTCACTTATGTTAAATGTAATTAACCTTTGCCAATATTAAATATTAATATTAAATATGCATTTCTTGAACATGTTAATAAATCCAAATATGTGAATGTACATATGAATACATTTCGACAACCATTCTCTTCCATTTATAACTTTAAATCTTTGCAATAAATATGTGTGATATTATCATGATTTTTTTAAATCATGTATTGTTTTGGCTTTTAAAGTTTCAAAGTGTGTTTATGGTTTACATGGCACATTTCACTTTTTGCAAGATGTTTGGTGTCTTTAGAATGTGTATGCGAAGTTTCAACTCAAAAGCAATAATGATTTATTAAACCACACTGACAATAGTATTCACTACTTTTTTGACTACTACTTCAGTGCAATTACAGTAAACACATGACAACAAATCTCTGATTTATATGACATGCTAGTTTGCTGTGGAACTTCCACATTGATTTGCATGATAATTAGTTCAAAATCCTATACATACACAAAGTGTACGACTTAATTGAGGTGAAGCTGGATCACAGATAGTTGGAATAGATCCATTCTTTAATCTACATTTCTTTGTACTGCCTCTCATTCAAAAAACTGAAAACTGAGATAACTGATAAAACGTGCCTGTCAATCAATACCGAATGGGCAGGGACACTACACTGCTGCATCATGGTGTGGATGGCCTCAGATGACTTGTTTGTATCACTCTAATATGGCTATGTACACACTATTCCTACACACATTTCATTCCAATCTGCTTTCAAAAGTCTTTGCATAATAGGTCCCCTTTAATGTAATTTAGATTAGTGAAATGAAGTATGAAATTCTTTATTATAATCAGGGCAGGACTTCAGTGGGCTTTAGTTTATGCCCTCTCTCAGCTTAGAGAACATCTAATAAATACCTTAAATAACATTAAGCAATAAAGTCAGAGATAAACAGTTTTTTATATACATTTTTAGCAGCATCCTCAGTTGTCTCATTGCTAAATTTAACCAAATCCAAATTAAAATAATCAAATGAAATCAGTGTAAAATAGATCTAAAATAGATCTAAAAATAAATCAGAAAATAGATCTATTTTACTCAAATTGCTTAATGCAGATCAGATGTTGCATGAATTTATTTAAAGAATAATTATAATGACATAATTATGTTGAGATTAATGTTTTAAATATTAAATGACTAAAATGTATGAAATAATTTGCTACAAACTACAAGTAGATGGCAAAATGTCACTGCCTCAATGACTAAGTTGAAGCTATAATTTTAACAAATTCATTCAAATCGCTAATTCTTAAGCAAAAATTTATCAAATCGCCATGTTTATGAATGGATATTAATGTGTAACTAAACTAAATAACTCCTTATTTGGATATTAATGTGTAACTAAACTAAATAACTTATTCATCAGATTACTCCAAACATGCTGTTTCTTTGAGGAACACTGTTTTGTTTGCAGATGCATGTATTGGATATGCTGTTTGTTAGTTTTTTTTAAAGTAATTTGACTTTTTTCTTTAACTGTTGCATAAAATCGAAGTGTGTTTTGCAGCAATGAAAAAAAAAACCATAGGCTTATGTTACAAATCTCAGTAGTCTTTTTTATTTTGATGACATTCTACGCATACTTCTAATACAGAATTAATAGACATTATCATTCTTTGTAAGGAAATGCATAGTGGTCATATATTACTCTATTTTAAATATGTAAAGTAGCTATCTGGAGAGCAGAATTCAACACATGTGTCCTTTAAATCCATTAAATTGTTTTGCTCTGCGCTTCATTTTAGTACCATATTAGTGGTATTACAATTACAATACATCCATTAACAAAGCATACAGATTCGTTTTTGATTGTCAAAAATGAATTCACAAATGTACCAATTTATGATGACGTTCACAAGTGCAGAGCAGGGAGATTTTCTTTTTTTTTGTTTCACCTTCAATCTGCAAAGCAGGAAATTATTCCATTTCTTCCTCAGTACCTAATTAACAATCCATCCATGTGCCACGGAGACAAATGAAAGCTGTTTCCTGCCTGCAACAAACAGAAAACGACCTCTATATGGTTCCATTCAGAAGCAAACGCTCCAATCACATTTATCAAGCGCCTCGTGCATTTACATATTTATATTGTCTGTGTTTGCTAGCGATGGGATGTCATAACTCAGCATGTGCGCGGTGAATTGTTTAATAACAGAGAAACATGGCCCTGCATTTCGGCAGTGAGAATGCGAATATCACAGCAAATCATATTTTACTTTTGGAGGTGAAAAATGAGAACCGACATGATGAATCTGCTGAAATGATCATTCAACAGTGTAACCGTGCCCTTTATAAGAGCTGGCAGAAAATTGAGCTATGCTCGATGGATAATCTCAGCAAACCTAAGTATCCATGATGTTCTGATAGCACAAACCATATTTCTATCAGCCTAAAGAGAAACATGGAGAAACAGAGGCAATCTTATTTTGATTGCTTTTTTTTCAGTTGATTGCAGCCAATTTATAGTACAAACTCAATCAAATTCCACCTGTAATGTACTTTGATCTTCTTCATGGTAAGGATTCAGCCGGTCATCTGGGAATGGCTGGAGACATGTTAGAGTAAAGGCAAGCCATTTGTGCTACCTTGCTAATGCCTCATTTTTTGCTTCAGCAGATTGCATACAGAATTTCATGGTTGTTATTGAGCTTGACGGTGATTCACCTAAGGAACTTTTTTGATTAGAAATAAAGGTAAATGAACCGGTTTGTCCTGAGTAATTATATTAAAAGTATATATGATCTTTTTATAGCTGTTTCTGTTGTTTGATGTGAACTGTTTAGGGTGGTGTGGCCTCACTTTCTGCAAAAAAATAAAAAAAAATTAATCTGCTAAAGGACTACTTAAATTTAACAGCTAAGCGTCTAAATCTTGAACGTATTTTTATAAATTGGTGGTTCATTCCACTGATAAAATAAGGAATAAGCCAAAGGAAAGTGAGTAAGTATTTTCATAATTAGACTTAAAAAATAGTTTGAAGATTGATTCAACACTTTTGGTCTCAGTCCCTTATTTTTTGTTAGTTATGTTGTTATGTCTTCTGCAAATGAGTAAATTATCCACATTACATAATCTGATATGCACATTTATATCATCTCTAAACTATCAACATGATTAAAAGTTTGCTAAAGGCTTCTGAAGAACATAATGTTTTGCCATTTAGTAGAATTGTTTGATATTGTATGTCTTAACAACAATATGGTATTAAAAAAAATGCAAACCATATTATTATTTTTTAAATAGTTTATCTTAAGAACTGAAAAAGAAAAGGAACCTCATGTTATTTCATATGTCTGGCTTTTATAGGCTTAAAATCTTCACTGTTTTTATTACTTCACTGTTTTTTATTACTTCACTATGTTTTATACTTTTTATTAATTAATTAATTAATTAATTAATTAATTAATTCATTCATTCATTCATTCATTCATTCATTCATTCGTTTGTCTGTTTATTTATTTCTAATCAAAATGTTAACTTTTAGTGCATGTATGAAGTTAGTTCATATCAGGGGCCACATTTATAAAAATGTGCATACATATGCATTTGGTTTTATAATGTGCATACAGTAAAACCTACACCAGTGTTCAGATTTATACTTTTTACACAGAAAAGGGCTTAGTGCCACATCTGGAAGTGAACAGATATACTGAGCAGTCCTAGTACTCTCAATACTCTCAATACTCTCAAGTTAAGACTTCACATTTTTATATTTACTGGTTCTCTTTTATATGCTAATGACATTAATTTGGAGGTGACATTAACAAGGCGGTGATCTAAAACAAATATACAAGGTCATTTGCAATTTGTAGACTTTGCTTCAAAAAAAGAGTAGTATTTAACCACAAATGCACAATAGATAAATGATCTAAAATCAAATACAGAAATACAACATTTGATAAGTGTTCACAGTAAAAAATGGAAATGTTGCAAGAGTTACAAATTTCAGTATTTGAATGACATAAAAAATATATAGATATATATTTATGCATTTGTATGTCACTGAAATTACATCACCTTCAACCTGTTGCTTCAAGAGTTACAGCATGCATTGAATGAAGAGTCTCAGGTGCATACAATTCCTGACAGAAGGACTTCCACGAGATGTCAACCCACTTTAAGACAGCAGTGACTCCAAACATCACAAAATAAGAAAAGGGGAAAAAATACCCTAAGCACTCAGACAGAAACACATACGCACATATAGCAGCAAAGGAACCAGCACAGGTGGCTTGTTAGAATGTATTAGACTCAAATTGACAGTGTGAGAGACCTCTGTAACCCAGTCAGAAGTCAGTTACACTGACACACAAAGTGAAGTGGGAAAAGGGTGTATTGTGCTGCAATAAAAGCTTAATTAAGTCTCTGCAGGGTTGTTTTCTTGTGTGCCGATGTTTAACAGGGTGTGCAGTCAATCTACTGTCATATTCTGAGTTGGGAAACATCAGGTAGCATTTAGTTTATTATCCTCTAAAGACACTCGAGATCATTCAAAAGTTTTTGGGGGACCATTACAAAACAGTTGACAATGTGTCCCAAATGGAGAAAACGGTCCCCACGCAGAACATCTGTGACTCGTCAGATTTTATTTATTAATATCCTAAATTAAACTGCCAAAAACACCCGAGGCCTTTTTTGCGCATCAAATTATTTAGAAATTAGGTCACTGTTCAGTAATCTGGATACTCTTTTTAGTGAATCTTTCGAACCAATTTATTGTTCACAAAATAAACAAAATTTCTCAAGAGCAATTTTTGAAGGATGCTAATAATACAACTAAAATTGTACTATAATATCCATGCATAACTGTTCTAAGTTAGTGGCTAGAAGAGATACAGCTTGGGCTGGAAGTTCATTCATTTAATTCAATTGTCCTTTGACGCCGCAACAGAATAACTTTGGCATGTTTTGTGCACCGAATGCCGGAAGTTAACAATAACTATTTATATTATTTATTACATGACCCATTATATTGTCTTTTAATAATGTCCACCCATACCCCAAACCTAAGCCTACCCATCACTGTTATGTAAAAATAGTAATTATTTTTGTACAATAAGACATAAGTTATGGTATACTGATGTGTGCGCACGCCCAAGTATCCACAGCTGTATCTCTTCTAGACTTTACCTCGAACCGGTTATTTCAATATGGGAGGCAGGCACTAGGGAGGATGCTAAAGACCTGACTATAGTAAGAAAAGTCTTACTATAATGTATATAGTGTAAGCTATTGTGATCAAGCCATGACAGTGGCGGTGTCTGCTTAGATGTTTCTGTATAGTGAACTCGTTGAAAAATGTATTGGCATCATCTGTTTTGTTTAATTCATTATCCAGGAGCTATACTCTAACCTTCTCCAGTAAAACATCAGCAAAAATACTCCTGAATAAGATGTTTGTAAAACACATGCACACTGTTAGCATATCTCTCTGTTAACAATGATGAGGATATTTAGTTTCTATCCAGACTGCCTTGCTCAGGAATTTCATTGTTCACAGTGTCTAGCTTGGAAAGTTTATTTTCTTGCCGAAAATGTTTATTTTTCTCTAATGTCAAAAGTGAGACAGCCAGAGAGAAAGGCAGATGATACCCTTTGGTATTTCAAGTTCAGAATAGTCAGTGTTTTTGTTCATATTCTCTTTTTTATATGATCCAGCCCCACCTATAAATATTATGTAGGCCTGGGATGTAGTATCTCATATATTGTAGAGTATGCACACGCACACAATACCATACAGTAGGGTTGTGGAGAACACTTTTAGTCAACAAGCATGCACAAAAATGATTAGAAAAGAGTTTCAGTCCTAATAACATTTAATAGCATTTTATTGTATTCTGTCACTGTTGCGAAAAGAAGTCTTGGAGACAAGGGGTAGGATCTAAATGCAGTTTATTACAATAGTCAGGCAGGCAGGGGTCGAAAACTAAATCCAAAGATGAATCCGAATAACAGGGAAAACGATAAACTATGCAAAAAGGTCAAAAACACAGGGAAAGCAAAAACAAGGATAACCTCTTTGTAATGCAGCAACAGCTAAACAAGACCCCGCAATGGATGTGTAAATGAAAGGTGTACTTATAGTCCAAGTAATTAATGATAATGTCCTTCAGCTGTGTGTGTGTGACACAGTAAAGTAAACTTGAAACTGGTGTGTGGATTATTGATGGGATATGTAGTTCGGGCGAGTGACAGGGAGTGTTCTCCAGCAATCTGCAAGGGCTACATCGTTGCCGATCACAACGTTTTTGCTGTGTTTTTAATCCAGCAAAGCCTTGGTGAACTTTGGGAGTTCTTTCAAAAGGTGAATAAATAAATAAAATACAAAGACTGTTTTATTTAACGTGTAAAGATTTAACATAGTGACTTATTGTCATTTTTGGTCATTTGAAACAATATATTATAATATATAGTCATTTAAATAAACAAGCAAACACACTCACTCACTCACTCACACACACACACACACACACACACACACACAAATAAACACAATAAAACAAATAAATAGTTTTTTTTCCTTTTTCTTTTATTGAATTCATTTATTATATCAATTATTATACAAATAATTAATTCAAATATTTAAAATTGAAAAAATGTCAATAAAAGTATTTAGATTTTTTACATTTTTTTATTTACTAAGTTGCTGGAGCAGAGGTCAAGGTCCCATAATGTAATTTGAAATAATAAAATGAATATGGCATTTGTATATTAAATATTATTTGCAAATAGTCCAACATAACTACTGTGGATTTAGAATTACACCTAGAATTGGCTTTATCTTTGCAGCAACATCACTGGTGTATTTGATATATAAAACAGCAGATCATAAACCAATATGAAACTCTAATTTAAAATTTTTTTCAAATTTTTTTAAAGTGATTTACCCCTTTAAACGGTTGTTGAAGTTGGTGGTTAACTAAGAAATGTACTTAATATTATGTCCTTCTTTGTTCTCATTTCTCTAATGATAACCCCTCCAAGAACCTAATATATTTTTTAATGAAATCTGTGATCTTGAGTTTGTAGATTTGTCTTGATTTAAAGTATTCCATCCTCAAATATTGGCTCCTGTGATCTTTTTTTAGAAGCTCTGGAGAATCTCACCCATTCCTTGCTGTAAATCTAAAACACCCACAGCACATCAGCAAGCAAAGCTAATTGACACTCGACAGACAGCATTCTTCAGCAGTGTTTTTTATCACGCAGACACAAAGACTTTAGCAAACCCTGAACAGTCCTTTGTTAGTCAGAGCTGTTATTAGGTAACGTTATGGTACTTCAATTATCTCTCTATATGTGACTGCATCTGTGCGAATCTGACTCCAAAGTGTTTGATTATATCTCTCTATCACAGGACGACTGTGAAGCTCTTGAAGCTGATGATGATGATAATTGGAAAGAACTTTGTGATGGATTACAAAAGAGCAGATCCATCATAAAGACGGTCGCTGAATTCAGCCAGAAATGTGTGCACTCACTGCACTTACATTAAATTATTTGAGCAATTAATGTCACTTTCAGCAATAATAGGTCATGGGTCTGTACTGGTTTTCACATCTCATTGCCATTTTATGTGTTGGATGTGGATTTTATCTGCCTGTCCTTCAATGGGAAGGAACATCAATACCTTTTCTTTTTAGTAGTTTTCAATGTCTAAACTGATGTTCTCACTTAGATGTTTTTCTTGTTTCTAGTCCAAATATCTAAAAATTCTTAGAACAAGAAGCCTTTTCTAGATAAGCAAAACATATTGTCTTGTTTTAAGAAATAATATGCCAAACTTAATTGATTTCTTCTTAAAACAAGCTAAATAATCTACCAATGGGGTAAGCAAAAGAATCTTGTTTTTCATTTTGACATAAGATTACTTTGCTTACGCCAGGGGTGTCAAACGTACCGCCCGCAAACGGGTTAAATCTGGCCAGCGAGATGATTCTGTAAAGTATAAACATGAGCTGCAATTTTTCAATAAAAGAAACTGCTGTTCCAATTGCAAACTGTAAATTTTATCCGATCCAGAAGCCTGAATCAGTGTCAGTTTAACAGCCTTCTCAGAGAGAAAGACCACATCTATGGCCTGCCATACCACACTAAGGTGTTCTCACAAGGAAACATAACTACTTCACGTTTTGTCAGTTTAGTGGCTAATTTGTACAAATATGTACAATATAAAAAAGGAGGCGTGGCACCCAACCACTCGCCTAAACCCAAACCGTCATTGGTGGATAAGCAAACCGTACTAAATTGTACGAACGAGATTGTACGAATTCATATGAATTAGCCACTAAATCAAAAAGGCTCCAGCTTTGTTTTATGTTGATCATATTAAAACAAAGAAAACAATCTGAAGTTGTTGTTTTTAAGTTATGATTTTACCAGTCTGGCCCACTTGGGAATAGATTTTCCTCTATGTGGCCCCTGAACAAAAGTGAGTTTGACACCCCTGGCTTCCTCCATTGGCAAATTATTTAGCTTGTTTTAAGGAAAAACTAAAACAAGACAACATGTTTTGCTTGTCAAGAAAATGCTTATTTGATTTGCAGTGTAGGCCCTGTTACCACAAACACAGGTATTTACAAAAAAAAAAAAAACGTTTTCTATATGGTTTGCTTATTTGTCCACATGAAAATGCTATATTAGATGACTGAAACAGACGTTTTTCAGAAACCACGGTTAGAGTTTGGTGGCGTGACCACTATAACAGTAGTTTTGCCTCCCGCACTTTTTATCCATTCTGATTGGCCAACATGGTTTTATTCTAATGCTGGGTTCACACCAAATGTGGAGCACTGTGCCACTTGCTCTAGTTTACTCATGGAATGTTTTCACCTTATGCAAATTTTCCTCTCAAGTTTAATTACTTACTTGCGCAGTAGAGGTGACAGAGTTGCAGGAAACATCATCACCATGTGATGGTAATTCACCTCTGTTCGCGCATTAGAATCGATTTGTGTGTAACTTACTCTATTGAATACTTACTGTAATTCAGCATTTGATATGAACCCAGCATAAGGCTACATTTAGTCATTTAGCAGACATTTTTGTCTAAAGAAAATTACAGGCGGCATTCAGCGATTCAACAAGAAGAGGCAGTACAAACAAGAAGTGCTAATTATACAAAGGAACTGTTAGTGTTCAGAGAATTAGGTGCTAGAGTAAGGGGGAGTGTTATTTATTTTTTTTTTTTAGAGAGAGAGAAGAGGTGCAGGTGGTTTGTCAAGCCCACTCACCTGTGTGAAGCACACTTGATAAAAGAACAGTGTGTGTGTGTGTGTGTGTGTGTGTGTGTGTGTGTGTGTGTGTGTGTGTGTGTGTGTGTGTGTGTGTGTGTGTGTGTGTGTGTGTGTGTGCGTGCGCGTGTGTGTATATGTTGATTGTAAGAACGTGTCCGGTGCAAAACTGGTGCCGGTTAAAGTTTCAGAGAGATGAAAGTTTTCTACAGGTGGTTTATCAAGCCCACTCACCTGTGTGAGGCACACTCAGGGCGTACTCACACTATGCTATCCAAACCGTGCCCAGGTGCATTTCTCGGTTCGTTTGGCGTGTGAGTGCTCCGAATCAGGCTCAGGCACAGGCCGGTGTCCTGACATTTTATCTTATCCATCAGATTATGCTACCAACACTCTATTTGAATGGTTCTGGGCTTGAGGTTAGGGATTGGGTAGGTTAGGGCGATATTACAGCTTCATATCACACTACTCCACATTAAAATTTACACTGGTAGCAAAATCTGATGGGTAGCATATTGCGTCAACAAAATGTGCTACCTACTTTTTGAATGGGAGGTAGGACAATCTGACAAGGTAGGACAAATCAACAGAACACTGGCCCTGGCCTGGTTGGAAGAGGTGTGCCAGAGTGCGGTATGCTTGTAGTGTGAGTGCAAAGCGTGCCTGAGCCCGAATCTGAAGACGCAATGTGACTTTTAAGGGACTGTTTCAAATGGATTTATTAATCATTCTTACTTTTCAATGAACGCGAACTGTAATAATTTATTAAAAACGCAAACCCCTCGCTGCACGTCAGCTGCACCTTCAGCAAACCTCCTAATACCTTCAGCACGAGGACTTTTATGATCATTTATGAGCGTGAAAAGTTATGGATCTGTTCAGCAAAATATTTGACTGAGTGTCACTGCATCCAAAATGACTAAAAATAATACAAAACAATATAACTAAAGCAATGTCCACTGTGCTGAGCGAGAGCGCTTCTCTCTTAAACTGAACAGTCACATCATCGATGACGTAAGCGTGCTCCGGCTCAGATGCAATGTGAGTGCAGGCCGTCGAGGGAGAGGGGAGGGGGACAACCGTGCTTCGGCATGGTTCAAGGCAACCGTGCCTAGTGAGAGTACGCCCTCAGATTGAGGTTGTCATGTGGTGTGGTGGTGGGGAGAGACGAGGGGTTCCTGGTTTTGTTCACAGGGGTTTCCGATGATGGGTTTTTAGTTGTTTTTGAATGATATCACAGCCTGTTGATTCTGCATGCCCTTGACAAAGCATCACAGTGTGTTATTGTTTTCATGTAGACAGATTTTTTACAATTATTTTTTAATGAAGGCAGGAAAAACTTTAAAAATAAACTTTTTATTATTATTTATAAAAATGTCATACACATGTGTGGACATGGCCTAGGTCTTGCAATGTCAACCAAAGTAATTTGATGAACTGATGTAACCTGACCTATTTGCTGCAGCTAAATTAAGGTACGTTGGCTGGTTAGCATTTAAATTAATTGGCACTTCATCAATATTCAAAGCAAGAAGAGCTCTACTAGACCACCTCTCTGAAACTCTCATAAGCCACCGAGCTGACAGAAAGCTCTCAGCTGAGGATCACATACGCCTGCCAGCTGTGCTTGAAGCTGTGAGATCTTCTCCAACTCCCACACGGACAGAGAGAAAAAAGACGGATGATCTCGATATGTAGCCTCTTCTTTGATTATAGACTCCTCATCTATAGTAGTGACATGTGGAGCATTAGAAGTCTAAAGCTTTGTTCAGAAACATCAGCTGGACAGTAGCTTTCCTATGTGGCTCAAACAGAACTGTGCTAGCAAGGTCATGGGTTTGAGTCCCTGTGAATGCATGATGAAATGATTAAAAACTAATTAAAGTTTGAATGTAGTCTGTGTCTGAAAAGTGTCTTAAACATATTTTGACTGCAGTTTCTACATAAAAATGAATTCTGTAGGGCAGAATGATGCCAACAATATTTGTTCCTTTTCACACTAAACACCTTACTGGTTTCTATGATATGTAACCAAATATGTTTGTCTCACCTATCGATCATAATATGCACAAGTATACATAAAATTGATTTTACTGATTTATTTATTGTTTAATTTTGTAATTCAAAAGTATTTTCAGTTTATTTACGGTTGTGAATTGCATTATGGGACCTTGATCTCTGCTCTGTCAACTTTTGATTCTGAAAATAGCTTTTCAGAAATAAAAATGAAAAATAATTTTTAATATTTTATATTGAACTTATTACAGTAAAAACAAAAACAATATCATTCATAAAAGAATGGAGTTACAATAGTTTTTACCTTGATTTACTCTATCCATCGAGTGACATTATTTACTGTACATTTTTTAAAAATCTGATTCATTTAACAACATTTAATTGAAACATTTTATTTCAGTTTGCTTTTTTGTAGCTCACCATTAAAACAAATAAACAAAAAAAAGGTTACATCAAATTAGAAGTGACGATCACTTTTAAAGGCATTTGCCCCAACCCTCTCCATCCTTCTCTCTCTTCTCAGACGCGGTGGTGAGCCAAATCAAAGGTTACAATGGGCCAACTTTGGTCCGCGGGCTCTACTTTGGGCATCACTGATATATCACTGTAAACTATTAAGCATATTAATAAAAGTCACTTTTTCAAACTTTATAAGGTTAAAAGTTGTTGGAATAAAGATCAAGGTCCCATAATTCAAAAGCATAAATAAATGAAAAAAAAAAAAAAAACATGAATCGCAAAATACAGACAACTGCTCATTTATGGATATTTTTTACAGTGTACAGTATATCAACTCTGGGTATATTAAAAGTTATTAAAATATTTGACATCACTGCAGCATCCAAAATTGAATTCTGTCTCAGCATGTACAACATTTGATGAGAAAACAAACTCTTCAATTGTTAAGACATAAGTAATGTATATAAAATCTGAACATTAGGAGTGTAACGGTACATCTATTCATTTAGAATTGCTATAGTACAGGCATCACGGTTCAGTTCACATACCTTGATGATGATTACAGATGTGCAAATCACCAGAGAAAAAGACCACATTTTCTATATATTTTGTACTTTCACATCACAATAGGTTTTTAATTTTTGTAGCTGATTGTGAGACTTCTGCCTCTTTAAAATAAGCAACAAATGCCCAGTGCTTGTTTTTTCTGTTTATTCCTGTTGTGACCCCAAAACTGAGGTACGTACCAAACCATGACTTCTGTGTACCGTTACACCCCTACTGAACATTATGCATTCTATATGTTCTCACATCACTTATACACAGGATTTTTATTTTATTTTACTTTTTTGTTATTTATTTATTTTCATGGTGGAAGCACAAATGTGGGCCTTTAAAATAAGTTCTAACTAGGCAGCTCACTAGTTTCTATGTAAAAAGGCCAAGTCCCTTTTGATTGATGTCTTCCTTATATAGTGTTTGACCTTCTGACATAAAATTACACCATCAAGTAGTCAGCTAGTCAGTAAATTACAGCCCTAATAGATTCAGATGAGTAGGTGTAGAAAGAGAGTTGATTGCAGATGTGTGTGTGTGTGTGTGTGTGTGTGTGTGTGTGTGTGTGTGT
>CAIGQW010054471.1:2214217-2235814 GCA_903798125.1 Danio choprae
TCATTCATTCATTCATTCATTCATTCATTCATTCATTCATTCATTCAAACATGAACAAAAAATATGAGTATTGCTAAGAAAGTAAAAGTTAATTACAGCATATGGCCAATTCTGATTATTCATGTGACTTCTTACTGTATTTATCTGTGTTATCACGATACACAGCTTGTTTAACATTGTCACCTAAAAACTATACAGTCACAGGTTACAGTTAGTTACAATTAGGGTTACCAAAAAAAACATAAAATTGTTCTGCGAGTCTAGCATTACTGCAGCTCAGAAACAAACCTCCCGTAGCAGGGATCTCGTTTTCTCTACAAATTAACACACACCTATGTGTAATGAAACAGAAACTTTTACCTTCACAGCCCATGCAGAGAGTATCTAAAATACCCATAATCCATTTCTGTTCTAACAAAAGGAAATTTCAAAGGCAATTGTATTCATATTTTGTTCTTTTCTTGCCTTCTCATCTTCTTTACCTCCTCCCATCCCCTCTGTCTTTCCAGATCCCCTTTTTTTCCCTTTCAATTTGAAATAATCACTATGATGTGAAGAACCCTGGGTTAGTTCAACTCAGTGTAGGTGAGGACGCCAATTTAATCAGTCTGGGCTCACTGTGTTCTTGACGAAAAAGACAGGTAGCAATGAACAAAAGGATACATCTGTCTGCCTGTAACTGAGTCACCTTTGACTGAAACATGTGCATTAAACAACCATTTCAGATGGTTTTCTCATGGAGCGAAAGAGGTGGAAAAAATGATTATCTAGAAATTCAATAAGCTCCATTTTGTCTAACATTGGCCTCACAAGAATCACCTTTTCTTTTGGTGAAATACTGGGTCGATTGATGCCTATGAAGGAATAATGGAACTCAATGGGAGTCAGATTTCTTAGTATTGAAACACGGTACTTTAAACTTCGTTAAGTGTACTGTGAGGATTCTTATGAAAGGAATGGTGCATAGTGTATATGTCAGCTTTGATATGTTTTTCCTTCTCTAATGGAACATTTTAAAAAGGGAATCATTTGTTCAAAAAAGGGAATCATTCACTCAGTATGAAACTGTAATTGTACAGGTATTCTAGTTCCCACAGTTTAACTTCTTGCGGAATTTACTTTCACAATCTATAATTATGTGGATGCAAGCCCTTTAAGAAAGACTTCAATAGCTTACGCTGATGCCAACTTGAATATGCAATGTATTATTCTGATTTTTTAAATTCCTGTTATTTTAATCATCATTCAAGTGTCTACAATCAAACCTTTCATAGAATTTACTTTCACAATCTATAATTATGTGAAAATGCTTGCAAGCCTTTTTTTTATTCTTTTTTTTTTTTTGAAAAATCTGTTGGATAGTTTACAGTGATGGTAACTTTAATATGCAATATATTATTCTAATGAAAAAATAAAGTAATCATTCATACTGCAATTTTGCAACTGTAATTTGATAACTTCTACAGTTTGTACATATACAAATTAACTTTCATAGAACTAATGATACCTCATCATTACCAATGTTTCTACTATTTAATTCTACACTTTTAATGTTGCTCTGGTAAATCCTTCCTCTCATTCTTTTAAACTTATTCTGAGTCTCTTTTTTATCTAAGGACTTGGAGGCATTTTCAGGACTTATGAAAGTTTTTCTGAAGAATTTATAGTGAACCTTATTCCTTTGAATTTGTATTTTGTTTTCCTTTAAACCAGAACAGAATGTGCACAAATTATAACGCATAGTCTCACACCGCTCTGAAATGAATATATGCTTTCTTTAGTTTAATTTCCAATGATGATACAATATAATAATAATTCATTCATTTATTTTCCTTCGGCTTAGTCCCTTTATTCATCAGGGGGCGCCACAGCGGAATGAACCTCCAACTTATCCAGCACATTTTACACAGCGGATGCCTTTCCAGCTGCAATCCAGTACTTAGAAACATCCATACATTATCATTCACACACATGCACTACGGCCAATTTTAGTTTATTCAATTCACCTATAGCGCATGTCTTTGGACTGTGAGGGAAACCAGAGCACCCGGAGGAAGCCCACGCCAACACGGGGAGAACATGCAAATTCCACACAGAAATGCCAACTGACCCAGCAGGGACTCGAACCAGCGACCTTCCTGCTGTAAGGTGACAGTGCTAACCACTGAGCCATTGTGTTGCCTCTATAATACTAACATTAATAATAATAATAATAATAATAATAATAATAATAATAATAATAATAATAAATGCTAGGAACAATTCCTAGGAAACTGACACAAATTATCTATAGTAAAAATTTTAATTGTTACAACCAAAAAAACAAGTATAACTCATATTACTTTCATAATAAATCATTTCCACGGGTATTTTTGAGAATGTTTACTGTCTGAAGTGAAACTTGACATTTAACCAAATCATTTTGATAACAGATTCAAGCATTTCAGAATGATGAAAACAACATCTGAGATGGTGTTTACTGAGATCCGCAATTACATGACCTGTTGGCATCATTTTTCTTTTTTTTTTTTTGTGCTCATTAAGGAATGTATTTGATCAATGTGTTTCCATCTTAGTTTGCATCATTTCTAATCATAAAAAGTTGACCCATTTGAGAGAACAATTTGTGATATATGTAAAATGACCTATGCATATTATGACATTTCATTCAGTCATTATGTTTTCATTGATTGATTGATTGATTGCAATATAACAAAATGTGCATTGCATACAATCTGTCAACTCTAGCCTATAAGACTGCATTTATGAAGGGGTAGGTGATTTAGTTTAAAAATACTTTTTGTTAGCTTCTGTTCACATCCCAATAGTACTCATTAACCTTACAATAGGTTGTCCTACCTTCCAGTTAAAATGTGGATTTGCAAACCTCTGTGCACCCTGTTCACATAGACACGTCACATCATCAGCGCATTCCCACTATGCAGTCTGACAGGGCGTGTGTCCACCAAAGAATCTGAAAATGTCTGCGCTCTTCCATAATTGCTCAGCTACTCATAATAATGATAATGCTAAATGCTGCATTTAACAAAACTCCCTATAGACTATGGTTTAACTCACTTGAACATTATTTAATTGCAAGCACATTTAGAAAATATGGGTATTGTCATTATAAACATATCAGAGAAAAGCATCTACCTCTGGATAAAATGTTTTGGTGGACACACACCCATATTGTTATGGTACTACTGTAACATTTGGTTTCCTGTAACATGCTAGTTTCTCTGAAAGTGACTATTTTTGTACTTTAATTTCAAATTATAATTTAATTATACATTCATTCATTTTCCTTCGACTTCACCACAGTGGAATGAACCGTCAACTATTCCAGCATAGGTTTTACGCAGTTCCAGCCGCAACCCAGTACTGGGAAGCACCCATACACTCTTACATTCACACATGGACTCATACACTACGGCCAATTTAGTTTACTCAATTCACCTATAACGCATGTCTTTGGACTGTGGGGGAAACCGGAGCACCCGGAGGAAACCTACGCGAACACGGGGAGAACATGCAAACTCCAAACAGAACCAGCGACCTTCTTGCTGTGAGGCGGCAGTGCTAACCACTTAGCCACCGTGCCGCCTATAATTAAATTAGAATGTTTACAACAGAAAGACTGAAATAGTAATTTATTGTAAAACATACATAATTTTATTTACAACAGACAAAATAGATATTGGTGTACAGATAATCTCAGTGATGATTATGTCTTTAATGATGTTCTGTCTTATTAGAGCTAAACAGAATGCCATTTTACAGCATTTTACATTTTGTAGTGTCCTAGTTGTCTATTAGGTGAAATAAGTATGTTTTGCATTTTCTGTCTCTATCTCACACTCTTTTTGTTATACATACACACAAGACATTCATGCATTCATGAAATGGATCTCTCCTCCACAATAAATGCAAACATGACAAATAACATTGCTAAGCAGCAAATAAAGAGGTATAAATTGAAAGAGTTGACATTTTGTTGATCCTCATCCAGGAAATGAACTCATTCATTTAATTAAGTTCATATGCTCCTTTGATTTTTTGCAGACATACATGAGCATACATTGATTCCACATCAAAGCTAATGGTGAAGTGCACTATAGAGTTAATTAAAGCAAGCTGGAAAGCGCAGAGCTGTCTCATACGACCTCTGAGATCTTTCAGTTTCAGGGGAAAACATGCATCTGTGTGACAATGCGATCTTGTTGCTGTCATCACACTATAAAAATAACAATGCTCAAATGCAGTAGACATAAGTGGAATATTGTCACCACAGCAGTTCTTTGACTGTATTTAATGTCTAACTTAATGTTTAACTTTACAATAAACAGGGTCATGATGATTCTGACTGCCATTGGTAAATAGAAATTACTGCAGCTAGAACAGTAATGTTGTTTTGATGTAATTTATTTATGCAGTTTTAAACAGATGATTTGTTTCCACACAACTGTGATTGAAATCTTAAATGAGCTCTTTGTTAATTATCCAAAATCAACACTCATTAAGCACTGAATGTGTGCAAGCAAAAAATGCTTTGAGTTGTTTAATACAGTTGAATGCCTGATTCCGATTGGTTGAGAAATGTACTTTAAACATTAGGATACGAATGAAAAACTATTCCATGTTTTGTCATAAAATTACACTCCGTTGATAGAAGTACAGATTAATTCACTCATTTAAAGGGACAGTTCACCCAAAAATGAAAATTATGGCATGATTCTTTTTCCATCCACCACTTGTTCCAAACCTGTCTGAGTTTCTTTCTTCTGTTGAACACAAAGTACGATATACTGAAGAATGTTCGAAAAACATCCAGTGACTTCCACTGTGGATGTCAGTGGCTGCTTTTGTCCAACATTCTTCTTGTTTGTGTGTTCAACAGAAGAAAGACATACATAAAAGTTTAGATCCAGTTTGAGTAAATGAGGAAATTTTCATTTTCTGGTGAACTATCTCAGAAACATTAGTGAAAACAGTGCCATTGTGCAATGGCATTACAACTTAAATGAAATGAAATGTTATTATATTTTTGATACATTTTAAAATGCTTTTTTTTTTTCATGACTTCTGTAAATAGTATCACACATTCAATTCCAGAAACATTTCTTATTATTATCAATGTTAAAATAACGTGTGCTGCTTAATATTCATTCAAAAACTATGCTACTTTTTAAGGATTATTTGGGCAATAGAACTACCCCACCAAGAGCACCATTCTGACCAACACTTATTCTGGAGTCTGATCTGTTTTGTTTAAATGTGAAATATGTACCCTGTTTTTGGTATATCAAATGGCAATATTTGGCTAAAATTATCTTTTGTTGTTTTTTTTATGAGGTTTAATGTTCCTAGATGTGGTAGTCAGAATAATACAGACAGAATTGTGTTGAAATCTTTAATTTGTTTTATATCGCTCTGTGTTATAATCATTATCTGTGTACAAGATCCTCTGTTTTGTCATCACTAAAACATCATATCATAATATAATGAAATAATTCAATAGTTCTAAAGTGATGTTTTTTAATCTGTGACAAGAAAGTAGTTCTACATACAAAAGGGGTTTTAAAAAACACTCAAAACACACTTTTTGAGTAGCAGTTTAGAACAAAAGTTTAATTTCTTTTTTTAATTTACTGACATTCATTCATTCATTTTCTTTTCGGCTTAGTCCCTTTATTAATCTGGGGTCGCCACAGCGGAATGAACCGCCAACTTAACCAGCATATGTTTTACGCAGCGGATGCCCTTCCAGCTACAACTTATCACTGGGAAACATCCACACACACTCATTCACACACATACACTACGGACAATTTAGCCTACCCAATTCACCTGTACCGCATGTCTTTGGACTTGTGGGGGAAACCGGAGCACCCGGAGGAAACCCACGCAAACACGGGGAGAACATGCAAACTCCACACAGAAATGCCAACTGACCCAGCCGAGGCTCGAACCAGCAACCTTCTTGCTGTGAGGCGATCGTGCTACTCACTGTGCCACCGTGCAGCCCTATTTACTGATATATGCCATTTAATTGTTGTATAAATGCAATATCACACTAGTAGCAATGCAATATGGCTGTATATTAGCACTGATATACTAGCGCTGTGATTACCTATGCATGAACCACAGCAGTGCTGAAATACAGGCATATTGCAGTGCCATGAATGTGATTTTGCTCAAGTGTCTCTCTGATTTCATCTTACTTTACACTTGTCTGTTTTAAAAGTATACTTCCCCCTTCACACTTGTTTTATTTGTTCCTTAAAACAGCAACAACCAGAAGTAGATTTAAAACTCTTCTGTTGTCCAGTAGAAAGAAATGTGATGGATTTAAATATGTCATTTTGCCAATGGTCTTGATGCTTTTTGACAGCGATTAATGATTGTTCAAACACCTGACAGACACAAGAAACTATATTTATGCACGCACACAGACACAGCGAAAGATCCCAGAGTTCCTTCTTTCTAATGTGATGTAGAATTAGCCTGAGGCAGTTTAAAATAATGATGTGCTATATTTATGTCCCACCGTTAAATCTGAAATCACAGGTAGGCAGAGGTTAGTTATACTGGAGCAATTTAAAAACGAGTTTGTTGGTTGTTGGAGAGATGTTTTATGGCATATAATTTGAGTTTTGTTGTTAAGTTTCTTTTAAGGTTAATGTTCCGCTGACTTTTTATTACAAACACTTTTTTTTTTTGCCTAAAAATCTCTAAAGGATCCCTATTCTGCACACATTACTGCATGTCTATTAAATGAAATAAGACAATGTTTTACAAGACATATGCAGATTGGAATAGACTTGTGAAATATAAGGAGCAAATTTAAAACATAATCTAATGGTTGAGCAGTTGTGCTTAAATTATTTCCATGCTCAAGCTCTATGAAAAAGCTGATTAATTTGAACCAGTGTTGAATAGGCTATTCATGCACTGTGAAGGAGGAAACCGGTTGTCTTGAGGGCTTCCACTTGCAAAATTATCAAAAGATTTCAAAACTCTCAGAGGAACAGACAAAAAAAACTACTGCTACACCAAAGTAATAGAGCCTTATAAAATATAAATGCTACAACCTTTGTGAACCAGCAGCATCAAACATTAAACATTTAAGTTCAACTCAAAATGAAAAATCTGTCATTGTTTATTCATTCTCATGTTGCTCCAGAACTTTACGTTTTTCTTTCTTTCAGTGGACCGCACAAAAAGAAAAGTGTTTGCAAGTTGCTCTTCGCCGTTGAATGAAAGTGAATTGTTACTGCGGCTGTGAAGATCCAAAATTACTTGCACAATATTTAAGACTTATGAAGTTATACAGTACACTTTTAAATATTGTTCAATCAGGTGACCTGAAAACATGTATTTAATATGACTGAATCAACCAGACCACAAACACATTTAACAATCAAAGCAGGCAGAAATAGACTTTTAAAGTAGCAGATAACTTTTATTTTTGACCGAACTTGTTTTAATGATCCTGTATTTGCCATAAACAGCATTTTTGAAGTAATGCTGTTATCTGTTATTTGTTGTTTTGCAGATTTTATGTAATGCCAAATTTAAGCCCCCAAAAATGTCCAGCCAAAAAGTCTGTTTCTGTTGAGAAAATACACCAGCTTGGCCAAAAATGTGACTGCAACAGAAACTCTGACATGCAGAAAACATGCAGATTTCACTCTGACATGACATCCTATTTAATGTAAACAGCATCTGATGTTAATGATGATATTTTTCCAGAAAGAGCTTGTTTACAGTTGATGGCATACGCAGCCACGTGCACTGTATGTTTCTGAAAAAAATCACTCTCTTAGTGATGATAAGCAAATAAAATATGCCCAAATATAATTGGAAAATCAATCAATCAATATATATATATATATATATATATAATATTTATTTAGGGCTCCCCGGTGGTGCAGTGAGTAGCACGATCGCCTCACAGCAAGAAGGTCACTGGTTCGAGCCTCGGCTGGGTCAGTTGCCATTTCTGTGTGCCATCTCCCCGTGTTTGCGTGGGTTTCCTCTGGGTGCTCCAGTTTCCCCCACAAGTCCAAAGACATGCGGTACAGGTGAATTGGGTAGGCTAAATTGTCCGTAGTGTATGTGTGTTAATGAGTGTGTGTGGATGTTTCCCAGAGATGAGTTGCAGCTGGAAGGGCATCCGCTGCGTAAAACATATGCTGGATAAGTTGGCGGTTCATTCCGCTGTGGCGACCCCAGTTTAATAAAGGGACTAAGCCGAAAAGAAAACGAATGAATGAATAATATTCATTTATTTATTTATTTATTTATTTTCTTTGTTGAAAATATAAAATAATATTAGATTTTTTTTCTCCTCATCATATCAAGCACAAACCACAGTGACAGAGTGTTTCCCACTTGCTAAAGCAGTTATTTGTGATTCTTCATCTTTGCAGGTTTAGCAAATTCCCATGAAAATACCAAACTTAAAATCCCAGGAAGTTATTACAGTGTTTTACATCAGACTTGAGGCAGCAGCGCCCGTGGACTTCCTGCACTCTCTTATCCTGGTAATAGTGATAGAGGATGACATTAAAAGAACCACTTTGATGATGAAGTCATGGGTCTCCCATGAAAGCTGCCATTTCCAGCTGCTGGTAGCTAAACGTGACAAGCAACTCGCTCATTCGCTCATTCCTCTACACACTGATGAAACTATGATGCATTGGGTAATATGTATATGCAGCATGTTGCTTATGGTGACATGTCAACAGTTTAAACTTAAAAATAGAAATCGGTTTGCTGGCTGTGATTCGCTTAGCAGACTGGGTGCTGCACAGGAAGTGTGGGTGAGCTTTTTCTTCATTAAAACGCACATGAAATTTTCAGACACATCTGATATGCGTCAATTAATATTCATGAATTATTGAAATACAGGCAGAGAAATTCGCTGAAGTGCATTGCGATGCAAATGGGGAAAGAGGATGGCTTTTCAAGCGCCACCGCTAAAAATAGATGATGTTCAGAGAGAGAGAGAGAGAGAGAGAGAGGGCGAGAAGGGCAGAGAGAGGAGATGGAGGAGGAGTACAGGGGAAAAGAGAAAGGAGGAGGCAAAAAGAAGAGGAAAGATTGAAAGGAAAAGAGGGGGTAGAAGATGAAATGAAATATAAGGTTGTAGGAAAAGAAAAGGAACATTTCTAAAAGATTGAAGCACTTTTTCTTTCAGAGCTCTGATGGTTTCTCATTGTGAAGGGTAGGCTGCGGGGTATGGATATATCACTACAACAAAAAAAAAAAAAAAAAGTAGTAGCTCCACCTCAAATAGAAAAGAAAATTTTGCATATGGGTCAAACTTTTACATCCTACGACTTTCCAAACTGCAAATGAGACAGCCCACAAGCTGACTGGAATGGTGCCCACCAAAAGCACAGATTCATTCAGCTATTTGATATGATGCTGCCATCGCTGCCTGTGGGAGAAGCTTTGTGAAACAGAGCAAACAATGCATTATTGTCCTTTGCTTTTGGCCAAGATATTGAGCCTATTCTAAAATAAAAACTACATTTTGGTGTGTGCTCTCGTTTCAGAATGTTCAGCAATCTGGCAAACACTGGATACTGGATAGAATTAAAAAAATGAAAATTCTGTCATTTATTCGACTCTGGGCTTTTCCAAGCCCAATGGAGACTGAGAAACACAAAAGAGATTACAATGAAAGCAATTTCAGTATAGGAGCCTGAAGTTTTCAAAGGTGGACACAGAAGCATCACATTCTGTTTTACAACTGGCGTTTTAATTCATCTCTTTTGTCAACCACTGTCTTGACTTTTTTGAGGGAAGGGTCTGAGGCAGGAGTATGTATGGGCAACGCTTCTGACAGTACTTCATTTTTCAGTTACCTGACAGTAACACAACTACAAGTGTACTTTTAAAGCAACCTCTTGGGATTGCAAAGTGTCCAATAAATGTGTGCTTCAGAATCTTGCTGTAAGTGCATTCAGGCTGCGTTTACACAAGTGCGTTTTTGTTCTAAAACAGCATTTTAGAATAAAAACACTCCTCATCCAGACTGGCATATTTACTGTTTTGTTTTTTTTGTTTTGTTTTTTTTAATGGTCTTCATCCACACATTACAGCGTAAAATGCACACACAGTGGACATATTTCGTGCCTATTTTTTCGGGCAGTCTACTAATGGCCATATGAGAGGGCTTTGACAAATAAGGGATATGAAAAGTCCAGAAGACCAATAAAAGAGTGATTGTGGATAGCTGTGGCTCAAAAGTTTTGTCTACACTAACAGAACACCAACATTTCAAAACTAAAACGGGGTTGTCAGTCTTTTCAAAACCCTCCTAAATATGCAAGTATATGCCGGAGTGGCAGGGATGCCAGGCATGACTGTAACAAAACATGCGTTTAAACATGCCACTCTTTCCACATTTTTTGTTTTACTACAGATTTTATCTACAGATTCATTGACTTAAAAGATATGATTCCAGCTTTTCATGAAGTCATGAAGTTTTCATGACTTTCTGCACAAAGATTATATCACCTTTGATGCTGTGGTGGTGCTTTTGCATTCCTTCTGAAGCTTTGGAAACAACAGTTCACTGGATTTGCACACATTTTCATTTTTTGACTGAAATATTTCTATAAGCATTTAAAACTTCAAACATGTTCCCTAGAAACAGCCTCTATCTCAAACAGTCAAACAGGCATAGGTTTTTATTAGTCATAATTTAAGTGAACAATACAGTCCCACCCATTGTAATAATATTTGATGCACTGCGATGCTATTTTAATTTGAAAATGCATTTATTTTTTAATTTATTATTGTGGATGTGTCATTAAAATGAACATGTAGTCATGGACATGATTAAAAACACATTAGTGTCAGACAGCCCTCAGTCAATGCACTTGCTGAATGATAGAGAAACATCATGTGGAGTTATTTTGTTTTGTATTAAATATTGTTTTGAAAAAAATAATATTAATAATACCAGCAGCTGATTGGGACATTATTAGCCGAAGAGTAAATTAATTAGTTTTTCAATGTCACTTTGAATTGTAAAAGTAAAACTGATTGTGTTTTTATAACTACAACAATTGATTTAACATAAAACATATTAAATTTACTGTCAGTCTATACTAGTACATTGATATGTGGTTTGTCTTTGCTTCTAATGAGCATTAAAAAACATCAGAAGGCAATTATGTTCTACCCCAGTAGCCAAGCAATAAGTTATTATTAATCATTCCACCCTAAAAAGAAAATCGTATAATTACACTTGATTTATATAGTGCTCAGCATATATGAGTACACCCCATTTTGAAAATGAACATTTTTATCCGATTTGAACAAAACAGATTTATTAAACATATATATTTATTAAAATAATATTTTAGTCACAGCACATCTTTAGAAATGGAAGGATAAGGCATTTAAATTCATGCAAAATATTGCAAAATATTGCAAAAATAAAAAAGAAATTACAAACTACAACATTTTAACAAAAATTTAGATTTTTTTAGCACAATCGCCTCACAGCAAGAAGGTCGCTGGTTCAAGCCCCGGCTGAGTCAGTTGGCATTTCTGTGTGGAGTTTGCATGTTCTTCCCGTGTTCGCGTGGGTTTCCTCCGGGTGCTCAGGTTTCCCCCACAATTCCAAAGACATGCGGTATAGGTGAATTGGGTAAGCTAAATTGTCCGTAGTGTATGTGTGTAAATGAGTGTGTATGGATGTTTCCCAGTGATGGGTTGCAGTTGGAAGGGCATCCGCTGCGTAAAACATATGCTGGATAAGTTGGCGATTCATTCCGCTGTGGCGACCCCAGATTAATAAAGGGACTAAGCCGAAAAGAAAATGAATGAATGAATTTGGGTTACTAATTTTTGAACCCTTATTGTAAGTTATCCAGATTTGGCTTCAGTACTGACTAAACTATTGTATATGCACTGATATAATATTGTAAAGCATCCTATAGAAAATATTAATTTAAATGAGAGATTTGTGTGGCGTGTACTCATATATGCTGAGCACTGTACAAACAAAAGTAATTAATTTAGTAACATTTTAAAATAAACCCCTTTCCTTTTTAATGTTTTATGTTTTTATGTGTCCAAAATGAAATGTTTATTTCAACTGGCTAGCTACCATCCTTTGTTATTATTATTATTTTATTTTTTTATTAATTTGCATGTGGCAATGCAGTATTTGCACACCGTTTAAAAACAATGCAAGCTACAGGGAGCAAAAAATAAACTCACACAAGAAAGTATGCATTAGGAATTGATACAAATAATGCTAATGTAATGTTAATAAATGCAATGGCAAAGTGTTTTGAGAAAATCTGCCTAGAAATGGTGCACTTACTTGTCTCTGCATATTAAGTTGGGATCTGAGAGACACTTCAGCTTTAAAGGTGTTTGTAGCAGAATTGTGTTTAGTATTTACCCCTTAAGAGCACCTGACTACATATGCATATGTTAGAAATCTCCATGTCTTCTCCCTCTCTATTTCCTCCCGTCTTTTCTTTTTTTATTATTATTTATTTATTTTTTGCATCATTAGTCTTTGTTTCCTGCACTTCCATAACAACCATCGTTAACACTTTTTTCTTTGCTTATTACGTTATAGCAGGTGTACCAAACACGACCAGATGGACAAAAAAAATGCAAATTGCTTTTCATGCAATTAACCAAAACATTGAAGTGCATAGATAATAACAGAATCGATGCAGCTGTTTCATGTTTAATCTGTGAAGAGCACTCTGAGACTTACATGAAAGGACTTCATGCGATCCCAACACACACTTTAGCAATAGTGCAAATGCTATGATGTTTCTGAAATGGGGATCATCCGAGAGGGAATAGGCTGGATGATGGCTGCGAGGAAGCCAGACCCCTTTAAAACGCTTGGTTGAACTTGTCTTTGTGTTAGATTGATTCAGACTGGAGAGATTAATGGAATTGTATTTTTCATTAGGCATGGTCCAGCCACTCCTGAACAATGTCACATCCAGGTGAACCCGAGATTATCAGGTAATTGAGATCATTTTCCCTCTCGTACAGACAAAAGACCTTGCTTGTGTCCCTCCAATAAGTGTCAGAATTTGTTTAAAGAGAAATCTCCATATCTGTGTTCAAATCCAGAGTCTTACTATACTTTACAGTTGTGTTCATACTTGTAGCTCAGTTTGTTTGTTTTTAGTCCTGACCAAAAATAATAAGTCCTAGTTTAGCATTCACACTCTCATTAGAACCAGTGTTGGTGGTAACACATTGCACGTAATGCGATTTACGCGCTGTAATTAATATCCGTAAATTAACAGTTTTCCATATTTTGTGATTCATCTTTTATGCTAGTAAATTGCATTGTGGGACCTTGATCTTTCCTTCAATAACTTTTCATGCTAAAAAGTAAAAAAATAAATAAATAAATAAATTTTGTGTAGTTTTAAGTGATGTAGTTTTTCTTGGTTGGGGCTGTAAGTTACGGTACATAAACTCTTTGTCAGTGTTCTGTCCTGTCCATGTGCTTTTTGTTATGATCATGTGCTTTCTTTGTCCTTTTCCCGCCGTCATTTGTGTTCATTTATGTCACCTGTGTTTCATCCCCTGTGTGTGATTAGTTTCATCATCCCTCTGTGTACTTATACCCTTTCGTCTGTGTCCATTGTCGTCCGGTATTTTGGTTTGTCTCGTCCTGTTGTCCTTGTCCCGTCTGCCAGTATCCAGTGTTTGTATCCAGTAAGTGTTTGTTTAAATAAACCCGTTTTGTTATTATATCCCGTGTTCGCCTCCTCATGTCATCGTCTACCTTCCTCAAGATGTTACACTCTTTCTTTTTTTTTTACGGACTTAATTCTCTCTATATTAGTTCAGTGTTTCCCCTACTATTATATTAGGGGGGGTGCCCCGCCCTCCCAACGGCTTTCCCCTCCCCCCCTTGAAGTCAAGTTAATTGTATTTTATATATAGCGCCAGATCACAACTTCTTTTAAAAGCTAAATAGCTGTAATATCTTATTTACACAATAGTTTGAGTGATCTGTCAATAGTTGGAGACAAGCAAAATATTTGAATGGTCTTGCATGTATTTAGGCCTTTTTACATATAACAACTGAAAGTTCTGTGTTTTTGACAATATTGCAAGTTCACTAAAGCCAACAAGTTGTCTGGAATTATTAGATAAATAAAACTTAAAATATATTTATTTTTAACATGAATATATATAAGCAGTAGTTTACAGGTCTATTTCCTTTTAGTAAAGAAGTATCAGATTTATAGATGTGCATTTTAACTTCTTTTTATCAAATGTGCGCACCACACTTTTTCTTGATTGACACATGTTGAATTCTTCTTCCATCATTTGCAATGTTTCCAAATTGCATTGTTTGTAATTTTTCTTATACATTTTTATATCTGTGTTATATTACTTTCTGTGGCGGTTCATTCCACTGCGGCGACTCCTGACAAATAAGGGACTAAGCCAAAGTAATATGAATGGATGACTTTAACGTTAATAAGAGTTGTGTTTATATGCAGTATCCTTACTTTATTCTCTTAGGTAAGGCAAGATCTTCTCTTAAGGCTCATACCTAGAGGGAAAATGTGCTTAATGCATTATAAAGCTTAAAGCATTAGAATCGGTACTCCGTGTCGGCCGATCACCATGACAAGGAATCAGTACTCAGTATCTGTCATTTTTAGCTTGTACAGTTGTACAGTTCAAATAGTTGTTCAGTTATTTACTGCCATTACCACCATGACTCCTTGTGTTTTTGTCATTGTCAGTCTGAACAGCCGCACCGCACCCAAAAATCATAATTTTTTTTTTGTTTTGTTTTGTTTTTTACATCAAAAGTCAACAGAGCAGAGATCAAGCTCCCATAATGCAACTCATATCCATAAATATGAAAAACCTGTGAATCATGAAATATGGAAACTGCTAATTAACCAATATTATTTATGGTGTATAATCAAATTCACTCATGCCACTCGCACAAAAACAGATTTGGTATCCCTTAAAAAAAACACTGTGAAATGCAAATGGAGAATATTTCTTGGTTAAAGAGTTTTTTTTTCATGCACCCTATAGAAAGCATCGCTGAAAGGTTTGTTTGAGTTGCGTCTTCAACTGCACAGACAGCTGAATTCACTTTACAATTCATTTTTTGCAAGCAAGCCCAGCCCAAGTGAGAAAAGTATGCGAATATAACTGTATTACTTTTCTTAAAGAAATACCCGAGTAACACATTTATAGCCAGATTGCAATTAGGTCAAATACTTTAGAACTGGACAGCCCCCATGTGCTCAGCTCACCCACATTTTTATGCTTACTTACAGTAAGCCATATTTGACTGTATTTATGAGCGATAGTCCACAAAATGTATATTTTGACAACTGTTTTAGAAAGTTCAGGTGCAAGGAAAACAAATTACACACCATTTGAGGGAACTGAGCTGGTATTACATGATTCACCCTAGTTGTTTGTTTCAATTGTTTGTTTCAATAGTTTAATTCCTAATTTAAAAATAACAACATAAAATAATAGCAACAGCAACAACAATAGCAAAAAATATGTTTAGACAGAGTTCCTCTGGTGTATACATAATTAATAATTACATGTGGATAAAATATTCTATACCATATGTTTTCTGTTCTCTGCAATGCCTCCTGCCAACAACAATTGCAGCCGTATCAAGTGCAATAATTAAGTCATGGCATCACATGGTGCAAATACCCAACATCTGAGGAGCACAAACAATAGAAAATCATGTTGCACGATTCAGTTGAATACTCCCCTCCTGTATAAAATTGCATAAAAGTAATTCTAAGGTGAAAAAAATGGATGTATCCATATCTTTTCTGTACTATTCTGCATGTTTTTATTAAATACCAGAGCAGTCTCACGAGAAAACAAAACTATTAGAAGTATTTTCAGAAAGGTGTCTAATTTGTACAAATGCCTGTGATATCATCCCTTATTGGGGGATGCGTACATCATCCTAAAATGTACTAAAGAGATTGTACAAATGAATACAAATTAGCCAATAAATCTTAAAAGTTACAAATTGCCATGAAATTGCATTGTAAATATCGACAGTACTGTTTTAAAGCCAAAACAACTGATTACTGTAGATAAATCTGGCTTTTAGTTACTTTTGTTAAATAAGTAACTCAAGATTGTAATATATTACTTTTAAAAGTAACTTTCTGCAACACTTTTAAAAAAAAATTGTGTTTATTTGACTTTTTGTGTCGCCAAGGAGTTGCCAAGGAGTCAGAAGTCTAAAAAGCACCAGGAATTCCTTTGTCGCACAAAAGAATTCTGTAATTTTTATTTTATTCTATGTCTTCTGACAAGGGCCGCACGGTGGCGCAGTGGGTAGCACAATCGCCTCCCAGCAAGAAGGTCGCTGGTTTGAGCCTCGGCTGGGTCAGTTGGCATTTCTGTGTTGAGTTTGCATGTTCTCCCGTGTTGCCGTGGGTTTCCTCTGTGTGCTCCGGTTTTCCCCACAAGTCCAAAGACATGCGGTACAGGTGAATTGGGTAAGCTAAATTGTCCGTAGTGTATGTGTGTGAATGAGAGTGTATGGATGTTTCCCATTGATGGGTTGCAGCTGAAAGGGCATCCGCTGCGTAAAACATATGCTGGATAAGTTGGCGGTTCATTCCGCTGTGGCGACCCCAGAATAATAAAGGGACTAAGCCGAAAAGAAAATGAATGAAGGATTCTTCTGACAACATGTCCTGTTTTTGGTTCGTTTAGATGTATTTGGTCCATGTTGCCCACAATGGGGCATTTAAAGCATGCATAATAAATAATCAGCAAGTTATTCTAAGCTAAAACTTCACAGACGCACACTGGGGACATCAGAGATTTATATTACATCTTGTAAAAAGGGCATAGTATGATCCATTTAATGAAGACTCACTTTCTCCATTTCAAATCCATTCCACCATATAGTGCATGATAAGTAAACTATAATACATATTCACATTTACATCTCATGTCTATCTCCCTATTGGTTTTTCAACATACAGTATTAAAAATACCCAGCAGCTCACTGAAATGCAGTTTGACAGCCATGCATAGACAAGGTGAAATGGCACGGTTGCTTGAGGAAAGTCGTTTTTATTGTATACATTTTTCTTTAACACGATTTAGCGTAGGAGGGATGCTAATTTCAAAAGTGATGCTATTTTAGTGCCACTCATTTGATTCCTGAACTGAAAACATCCATGCATGGCTTTCGATTCATCAAGCAGTCATGAAAAAAATATGAAGCTTTCCGCAAACATAAGCTCCCTATACACCGTGCACATGCCAACATGCATGCTGTTTTTAACTTTTTAGTTTGAATTTTCACTTTTTCTTTTTATTAATTTCGTTTTTTTCTTAAATAAAGAGAACATAAAAAAATAAATAAAAGACATTCTGTCTTCTCAGTTTCCTTGAATTTTGATCTAATTGCAACAATTTTCATACATATGTAGTAGTCGTTGCGCCATTGTTTCTATGGTTTTGTTAATGTGTTTAGTTAGTGGTTAATGTTGAGCAAATGTGTGTATGTTAGAGGTCAAGAATTATAACAATATATTTACAGAATATGAATCTGCTTAATGTTGTGTTAAATACTTGTTCACTTCGTAAAGTAAAATAAAATAAATAATAAATGTAATATACTGTATAAGAATATAATTAATAATATTTAAAATAATAATAATAATAACAATAATAATAATAATAATAATAATAATAAAATTAAAATTATTACATTTTAAATAATTAAATTATATAAGAAATTAAAATATAATCATATTTAATATAATAGTAAAGGGCAGCACGATGGCGCAGTGGCTAGCACAATCGCTTCACAGCAAGAAGGTCGCTGGTTCGAGCCCAGGCTGGGTCAGTTGGCATTTTTGTGTGGAGTTTGCATGTTCTCCTCATGTTCGTGTGGGTTTCCTCTGGGTGCTCCGGTTTCCCCCACAGTCCAAAGACATGCGCTATAGGTAAATTGGGTAAGCTAAATTGTCCGTAGTGTATGTGTGTGAATGAGTGTGTATGGATGTTTCTCAGTGATGGGTTGCAGCTGGAAGGGCATCCGCTGCATAAAACTAATGCTGGATAAGTTGGCGGTTCATTCTGCTGTGGCAACCCCAGATTAATAAAGGGACAAAGCTGAAAAGAAAATGAATGAATGAATAATAGTAATATTTAGTACACAATAGTAGGCTACAACTGTTTTTAACTTCTAAAACTGCGTTATTTTTAATGGTTATCCTAACATTTGTTGCGTAACACTGAAACTCAAAATTAAAAATGACCTCAAACTTTTTGTGCACATATAGGTGGACTAGAAGTCACACAAACACAAGTGTGTGCTAATGAATATCTCTACGCTATAAATGCAATATGTAGACACTCAGTGCAGCACAGGAACACTCGGGAAGTTAAGAGCCATCCAAGTTAATTACAGTCAGTGCTTGATTAGACAAGTGCAGCACTCCACAAAATTACAGAGATAGTGGCTGTAGCCGTGTTATAGAGAGTGAAGCACAAACGAGCAAAACCAGAAGATGATTTAAAAACACACATTTCACTTTAGCTTTAATATGTGGAGAAAAGAAAAGATGAATTGAGGAAATATTAAACAAGACACAATGAAGGTTAAAGCAGCGGAATTAGAATGCATTTTAATCATGAGGACATTTCTGAGAAGCCTTTCAAAACAATAATAACATTTATGACAAGTTCTTGATCACACTGTAATTTTATGAGGGCATATTTTCAAATAACACTTTTGAGGAACAGCTTGAGTACACGAAAGTAAAATAATTCTGGAATTGCGCTCTGTATACATTAATAGCTAAAAGGAGAAACTTCGTATTATGTTTATATTTAAACGTCATATTATGCACACAGCTTGGGCATTAAAACTCGTGCATATGGGCAAAAAGAAGCTATTTTTGCACCAAGGACAGTGAAGGACATAAAATGCTACAGCAAATTAAGCTGTAAATAGTTACACATCTGGGGTTTGTGTTTTCAGCATATTTGTGTATTCAGATTAATCACAAATGACCTGATTATGAATCACGGCTTCTCTCTATGAAGCAGAGTGTTTATGAGTTTCCTCTGTGCATTTCGGTGTTGTTTTCTCTTGAAAAATCACTTTAGCATTTATTCTCCACGGGTTGCAGGTAATGGACTTCACTTAACAAACAAGTTGTGTTATTTTATACACATTATACGGTCATTCTTCAAATGAGCACTTAAAAAGGAAAGTTAAAATGACGACTGAAAAACAATCTAGTGGAAAATCCACAACTAGGAGGTTTAATTACGCTAAATATGCATGGTTTATAATATTAATGAACATTATATTTTCACATTTTGCATAATATTACTGTTAATCTACATAAGTACATAAAATAACAATATTGTCATTTAAAGTACTTAGATTTATATTGTGTTTAAACATATACCTAATCTCAAGTACATTTTACGAAAGTCTTATATTAGTATATACTGTATAGGGTATAGTAATGATAAATGGTAAATAAATAAATAAATAAAGCTTTCCAGAAAGCTGTAAAGTAATATAAAAAATTAGTAAAAATTATAAAAAAAAATTGTAGGTTTAAAATAAAGCAAAAGTTTAAATGTGGTTTTAAATTGGAATAAAAAATAAACCAAGTAAGCAAGCAAACAAATTACTAAATATAAAGACAGACTACTTTCTTGCTACACCATTATTATTAAATTATTATCATTATTATTAAACCAAATTACTACATTATTACATTTTATGTATTCTACATTGCACAAATAATAATTCTGCCAAATAATAATTTATTATATTATATTTATTCATTCATTCATTTTCTTTTCAGCTTAGTCCCTTTATTAATCTGAGGTCATCACAGCGGAATGAACCGCCAACTTATCCAGCATATGTTTTACGCAGCGGATGCCCTTCCAGCTGCAACCCATCACTGGGAAACACCCATACACTCTCATTCGCACACATACACTACGGACAATTTAGCTTACCCAATTCACCTACAGCGCATGTCTTTGGACTTGTGGGGGAAACCGGAGCACCTGGAGGAAACCCACGCAAACATGGAGAGAACATGCAAACTCCACACAGAAATACCAACTGACCCAGTCGAGGCGACCCCAGATTAATAAAGACTAAGCCGAAAAGAAAAAGAATGAATGAATAATAATAATAATAATAATAATAATAATAATAATAATAACACTGAGATACAAGGAATCTTTTGAGCAACGGAAACCAGAAATGTTTTAAGCAGAACCGTGAAAGCTTAAGAAGGTGTAACAAGTCACATTTTTCACCATACTGTTAAAAGCGAAAATACATGAATTTTTTTAATCAATATATTTTCTGTGATGCACAGTATGTGTTAAAAAACAAACTATTTTGTGTTGGAAGTAGAGAGAAGAAGAAAGAAAAAAACTGAATGGACTGCCAATTATTTCCATTTACCGCTGGGAAAGTGTTTAAGATTAAATAGAAACAACTCAAGCAATACAAAATCCAAATGCTCTCCCAAATTAAAACAGTGATTGTTTGCAATATGCAAGATCGTGTGTGTGTGTGTGTGTGTGTGTGTGTGTGTGTGTGTGTGTGTGTGGGGTGGGATGTAGTGCTGTTCATGGGGTGTATTATTGGAGTCCTGCTGTTCTCCACCTGTCTTTGTTCTCTGTTGTGAAACATGAAGCCAAATCACTGCTGAACCTCGGAGCTCACAGCAGGACACACACACACACACACACACACACACACACACCATCAGCTGATCTGTGTTTACTGTCTCAGTTTCAGGAAATACGAGCTGACACAAACACACAGGCAGCAAAAATGCCAATATGAATTTCTCCCTCAGTCATTCTTCATTCTTTTAGTTCATCTAAAACCACAAATATCATCAGGCCGGGCATTAAAAACGACAGCCGTTTTGATTCATGACAGGCCGAGGGCTGGTGCCAGCGCAGCTGTACAACACTGTGGGTTACACTGCTTTGTCAATAAGCATAGACTGTGTAATTGCACCTGTATTTCTCTTGCGTGCAGGTGCAGGTTTTCAGATCATCTTAACTATTGATCACTGTAAACTTTTAGTTAGGGTAATTTAGTGTTAATTCTCGCCTATGAAGAAAGAGGCTTTTGTCGATTCCTGAGTCATGTGTTCCTCTCAATGGGAATGAATAAGGTTTATTCAGAGGTATAGTGCTGGGGAATGTTAGCTCTGCATATTTATTTTGACATCCGTTTTAGCAGGTTACACTATTTGCACTGTGTCGCAGCATATTTTTGCTGTACGCAGCGCACTGAACTCAGCAGAAACAGGGAGAAAATGCACTGTAAACCTATTTATCAACACAATCCCTTTGTAATGTATTCCTTTGCAGAGTCGCAAAGTAATGGAACAGAATTCATATAGTAGGACTGATTAATGGCAATTTAGTGATGAAATATATAAAGCAGTTTCTGTTGAGTAAATGAGACTGAATCTTTTTTTAAGAGTACTCATTCATTCATTCATTCATTCATTCATTCATTCATTCATTCATTCA
>CAIGQW010054471.1:2264243-2286225 GCA_903798125.1 Danio choprae
ATGATATGATATGATATGATATGATATGATATGATATGATATGATATATGATATGATATGGACTAAATGTAAACATGCGTTTACATATGTGTAACTTTGAATGTGCATTTACTCATATCAAAAACAACAGTTAAATACACACTCAAAATGTATTTGTAAATAGGGATCAACTCTCTTCTGTGTCTTCCATGCAATCTAGGATGGTTTGTTTAAGCTACTGTATACCAACTAAACAAACAAAAATATATTTAATTAAGTCACATCACAACTCTGCGGTGATAATAATATATTCATCAAACATTTCATCCAGGAGTTGGGGAATAACCATCTGCCACAGCTCAAGATATACGTTCGGTTGATGGAAAGCAGCTTTTGCAGTTATGGCATATTGACATGCAGTTGACAAACACGTCGCTTCACCCCCCGTTGACCAGCGTTCTGGATGATCGATATATTTACGGATGCTGAAAATTAGGTTAGAGACAGTCAGGGTCGAATGCGTTCAGCATACTTATACAGATGATTGCCCATGAAACCAAGGGACTATTCAGAGCCATTACCTTTCCACAACACTGATTTCTGCTAAAGGATTTGAATGCCAAACCATTACACTGGTGTTCTTGTTTGGACTGCTTAAGCCATTAGGAGAGAAACAAATTAAATGACGAACACAATATAATTCACTAATGGTTATAGTATATTGTGTTCAAAATATGTAAGAGATATTGAACGAAAGTATAATGGCATTGCAATGACAGATTCGGTTTTCTGAAATGCACACTTTAACTGTCACCTTTAGAGTATAAACAAGTTTAAACAATGTTGTTAATGCAGTCCTTCCTTGACAATAATTCTCAAACCTTTTGTTTTTTTCATTAACACTTGAGTTTGTTAGACATTGATGAAAAAAATGTAATTAAGCTTCTAAAATAAATATAAAAGGAGCATTATTATGTATGTGTGGGTAAAGGGTGTGGGTAAACAAAACAAATCATTTTTTTAAAAACTCCTCTGAGTTTTGGTGTGAAGGCTGGTGGAAACTCATTAGCAGTTTTTCAAAAAAAATTTTCACATTAATCTGAATAATTACCTTAACAAAACTTGCCTCTGTAAGATCTGCACAGTCAGGACTGTAAACATCCTCGCTAGACAGTTATGTGCGTACTTCAGCACAAATCTTAGAAGGGAATGTTTATGTCCTTCCGGTCTTCTGAGCAGTTTTCCAAAGAATTTTTGAGGAATGCAGTTATAATGGTCAGCTCATTAGAAAGATGAAATTATTTGTTTAGTGGTGCTTTAACTACACAAAGAACACAGCCAGGAGAGGGTTTAATTACTGACATATTCTTAGTGCCTGCTTCATTTCTGACAGAGATGTATTTTCAGACGTATGTGATGTGACGTGAACATTATTTGATTAAAAATCTAATAATATCACACATTTTTATTTGATTGAATCTAGTTCAATTCTGAGAAATACGCTACTATGTATGTATGTGTTGGTGGGTGGGTGGATGGATGGATGGATGTAAAAATGGATGGATGGATGGGTGAATTGATAGATGGATGTAAAAATGTGTGGATGGATGGATGGGTGGGTGGATGGATGGGTGGGTGAATGGATGTAAAAATGGATGAATGCAAAAATGGCTTGGATAGATAGATGGATGGATAGGATGGATTGAGCAAACGGAATTAAATGGATATATGGAGGAGGAGGAGAGAAGAAAGAATTGTAGGTGAAGCAATTGGATGGTATGTTGCTAATGCTCATATCTGAGACCAAATAAAATGAAAAACTTTTCTTTTCCAGGCACAGCTGATATCTGACATTTTTAAAAGTGTCCCTATAATCATTTTTTCAAAGTCCTTTCATGTTGTGTGTAACACAGCTCTAAGTGAATGAAAACATCCTGCAAAGTATTAAACCTGAAAGTGCACTTTGTGTAAAGTTATTGTCTTTTTTTTAAAGCTGATTTATACTTCTGCGTCAAGTGTACGTGTATGGTCTGGCACAGCCTTCGCGCAGTCGCATAGCCCTCGCCGTGGCTGATGCTGACGCACACCTCTCAAAAAATGTAACTACACGTTGCAACGATTGTGATTGGTCGGCTTGGTAGCTGTGACGAGTGTGGGTGGTGCAAGTGTGAGTGCTGAGAGCTGCAAGCCCACTGGAGCAAGTGTTTACAAGTGTCAAGTCCTGTAAAGGAGCTCCAGATGGAAACATTTGTTTTGTGTTTACCTTACCTTATGATTAAAGTTGTTCCTGCCTCTTTATGAGCGAGTTTGAGCTACTTGTACATTAAGGTAGCGTTCAGAAAAAACAAACCACCTGTGAAGAAACTCGACTTCAGAGGTGTTATTGCAGAGCAACACAAACAGCGCGCAAAAGTATAAATGCACGGCTAAGCACAAGGCATGCGCCGTGGGTCACAGTGATCACTCAACGCAGGAGTATAAATCAGCCTTTAGAATCATTTAAAAAATTAAATTTCTAAATAAATCCCCAGCCCAACATTATCATATATTGTTCACCCAGTTGTTGCACATGCAGATCCAGGAAAACTTGAACCCACCCCCCACCGTCAAACACCGTAGTGAATTTCTGAGGATAGCATCATACTGAGAAGATGCTGTGTTCTGCGCTGTGAGAGAGTAAATCTTTTTTTTAACTGCCAAAAGACAAGGCTATGATCAAATCAATGTAAATGCATTAATAAACACCATGTATAAAATAACTAGGAATAATAATGAACATGATTCATTGTATATAATCTAATGCCATTACAGCAATTCATAATACACAAAGAATATGCTGAGATATATAATATTTTCTGTCACTCATTTATGTTTTTATCATGCAAATGGAGGACAACTACAATGGTGTTCTAGACTGCATTGTACATGTTTTTTTTTTCCTTTCTCTCTTTCTTCCAAGATGTATTGTCTGGGGATATGATGTGCTATGATAAGGGAGTTTGCTGGAATGGTGCAATACTTTATGTGGTTCATTTCAGTGTTGCTAGAGTCAGGACAAATGGCAGCGATTTGTGGTAAATGACCTAGTGGATAATGGTAGCTTTCTAGTTATGTAGCTTGGCTGATAATATAAAGGTTACAGGATTGATCCAAGGAAGAAATGACCTAAAAATTGGAGTCCATAAGTGTCCTATTACCACTAAAACCTGAAACCACTAATCTCCTACTATTAGTCATCTTCAAACGAAAGACACTAAAGTCTTGGCATTCCCATTCTTTCTCTTTTGATTCATTATCATAAAAGCTTACAATAGCAAGTACATTTTGAGAAGCTATTAGCTGCCTGCCAGTTCTCACTTCTGTGTTGTATTAACTGTGAAGTGTGTGTTCCTGAATCCAAACACCCACCTACTCACTAAACCCTTGAACTCATACTCATCATTAGCAGAATTATTATTTATTTATTTTATTGTTTAATTGCTTGCTTGTTGTTTCTATTGTTGATGATTGATTCAAAACTGTGTAAACTGAGCCTGCACTATGCTTACATGACACAACAATTTTCTAACATGAATTTTTTTAACATGATGAAAAGAAAATCACATCCAATCAAAATATTTTCTATGAGTAATATACAGCAGCACATGATTCTGAGCCATCAAAATGGAACACTTCATAACATCTGACTTCAGCATAGAGCTCTCATTTCTGAACAAGAGAATGCAAAATAACACAAATACAGAACAAAAGAGCTTATTGCTCCTAACAAATTGTCACAGTTACCAGCTAGAGTGCCCACCAGACACACTAGAAGGCACTCTACACTTCACATCTGTCACTCACTCAGACTTCATATCCCAGAATCACGTGCACCGCACACCTGACTCTCATGAACTTGATTGCACAGACAACTGCAGCCAATATACACCCTCATATGAGCACCACTTTTACTCACATTTAGGGCTGAGCATTGTTTTCCTGTTTTTCCAATGTTTTTTTGTTCTTTATTTTGCCTTACCTTATTTTTTTTTTCTGGCCTATTTGTGTTTCCTAATCATTTGTTGCCTGTCCTGACTTTTTGCCTGACTTTTTTTGACCATCCTTTACGTAAACGCTGTACTTGGATCCTAACCTCTGTTGTCATGTCCGTCTCATTACACAAATAGTACAGATTTCTGATAAAAAATTTGGTACAATTTAACATTTTATTGCATTAATTTTATGTTCAGCTGCAGGTTGGATTTCACTCACTCACTCACTTTCCTTGCACTCGAAGCAGTGACTTTCTTGCTGTGAGGCAACTGTGATAACTACTTAGCAACTGTAATCATAATCATATAATTTTTAATGTGGAAAACATTTGGGCAACTTTTTGCACAAGCATGATAAACTTTCATGTGAAACTTTGATGTACCTAATGTATAAAATTATTTTTAAAATAAATAAACATATTAACATATAAATAAAATAGATAAAACATATTTTATTCAAAATAGATTCAAAATAAATTTAAGTTACAATAAATTACAGTATGTAAATAGTAAGATATCTATTTTTATAACTTCTGGTAAACTTTTTATTTATTAAAGAATCATGGAAAAACTTATTGCAGCTGCCAAAATATTAAAGAGTGTAAGTAGAGTTTTAAAATTGGTAATAACAAGAACCATTATAATAAATGATAACAGATAATATAGTGGTAAATCACCATATAAAACATTTCCTTAAAGCTTGTGATGGTGAAGAATGAAGTAATGGTTTCAAGTAATAGGGAATTCAGCTTAGCGTCCATGGAATAAATGTAATTTTTAAATGCATTTAAAATAAATATTTTGTTTATTTTACCGTTATATAGCATTTAGAAACAGAACAGAAAAATAAAATAATAAAATAAAATGATTTTGTGAACATTTGACCAACTCTGTAAATAAGTACATAAGAATATAAGAAAATAAATACATAAACAATTTAAAAATAAATACTAGTTTAATTACAAATTCCCACTATTAACTACTGTCTTATTACCTGCCACGTATTAGATATTAGCTGTTTATTAGTACTTATTCTTAAAGTATGGTCTTATTCTACATCCCTAATCCTAAACCAAACCACTACCTCACTAACTACTAATAGGCAGCAAATTAGGAGTTTATTGAGCTAAAAGTCTTAGTTTATCGTTTGTACTGTAAATAGCAAGAATTGTACCTTAAAATACATACACACAAACCTTTATTACACTGTGATGATATCTTTTCTATGATATCTTATATTCTATTATTTACTTTATTCCCGTCAGACTCACCACACCTATTAATATTCAATATTTCTTCCAGCACATAAGCCCCTGATAAGGGTTCAGTGTTTTCCCTCTCACAAATCAAGCTCTCTCTCTCTCTCTCTCTCTCTCTCTCTCTCTCTCTCTCTCTCTCAGGGCAGTAGTTTTTCCTGAGGTTTACAGTAATGCACTATAAGCACATTATTCATGACTTCATTACCAAACCTGATGAGTGTAATTAATCTGCGCTATGTGTGGCTGCAAATTTAATCTGCTTCTCTTCCCATTAGCTGCAATCACTAACTCTGTGCTGCACTGAAAGGAAGAAATGGACACATTATGGAGACGAAATTAGCAGAGAAACTCCATGACTGTGTAATTTACAAAGCTCTGCTTTCAAGAGTTTGATGGCTCTCTAAATTGCATCCAAGCTTTGGAGTGTTCAGTTACTGATGGTCTTTGATTGGTCCTGTCTGTTTGATTTTGCTTTAATGCACCAATCAGTGAGTGGGAAGAAAAATTATTTAGCAGTTTTGATTGGGTAGCAGCTGACAATGTTTTAGATGAAGTAAAAGTGTCCAAAGCGATTTTACTCTGTTTCAACAAGTTACTAAATTTCACCATAGACAAACATGTACTAATAGAAAGTTAGCTGTTTCATGATTTGTTTACTTGTTTTTATTTTAGTTAGTTATTTGTTTGTTGGTAGGCAGGATGATTTGCATTAATTTATCTGATTGTAAAATGTACTTACTGTAATCTAATACCAAGAAAAAGGAATTTGTATCAAACTCTGCATTAACAGATGCGTTTTTTAAAAGTTTACTGATGCCTTTTTACTCATGGAAAAAATACAGAAAGAGCTGAGTGATATGACATGATGCATAATCATGCATTAAACATTTATACGCAGCAGTTTAATATGTTTGTTGCTTCATTACAAACATATATGGCAAATTTCACAAAATAGGCCTACATATTTATGAGCTAAATGAATGTATAATCTGTATATCCAGCATTTTGCATTCTGACAAGCTGTGAACACACTATGGTCATGCATCTCTGCCTGCTTCACAAAACCACTCCTTTTGAGTCTCCCTGCCCCTCCTGTTTTCACAATTAGAGTCCTACCTACATAGTTTGTTTAATTAATACAAGCATAGATAAACTTAAAAATAAGGGGGTTAAACACATCATTGTTGTAATCTCACTAGGAAACATTGTGGTCAGTCAAATACAGCCTGCAGTGTGCATATTGATGATCCTATGTAAATTGTCAGAGTCTGTGTTTTGTTCAGATTGGCCTGTTTTTTTGTTTTTTGGCCTGATTTTACATTCACAGGATATACACAAAAATGAAGAAACAATGGCATCTGTGGTTCACGGTACGTCATTTCCATCTACTGAACTCTTATTATTCAGCTATCCCTACATATATCCAGATTGTCAGTATATGGCAACTTTAATTGTAAACTGATGATCGATTTTATTTTTTGAGAAATAACAGTAGCAATTGTATTAACCCTACATTCATTAAATATAATTAAAAACAATGGAAACGCAAGTTGAGCACTGGATCTAAAAAAAAAATGAGAGCATGCTAAACAGAATTAATTCCAATCAGTAAAATAGAATTCATAATAGGCCACGATTTTAAGAATAACAAGGCTTAGACCAGGGGTCACAAATCTCGGTCCTGGAGGGCCGGTGTCCCTGCAGGGTTTAGCTCCAACTTGCCTCAATACACCTGCCTGCATGTTTTAAGTTTATACCTGGTAAGACCTTGATTAGGTTGTTCATGTGTGTTTGATTAGGGTTGTAGCTAAAATCTGCAGGACACCGGACCTCCAGGAACAAGTTTGGTGACCCTTGGCTTAGACAATTCAAACAGATTGATTAGTTGGTTGGTTGATTGATTGATTGATTGATTGATTGATTGATTGATTGATTGATTGATTGATTGATTTCTTGGTTGAAATAAAAAATACCTTTACAATGCCTGTTTTGCCTCATGTATTTAATATTACAGTCTTGTTTTGTTACTTAAATTCATATTCAAAGCACACAACTGCAGCAACAGCCCCCCCAAGGACTGACCTTGCTGAAGGGCACAGTGGTGATTGAGATCATTCAGTATATTTCCAATTCATAAATCGTCCCCATCTGGGATCAAACCAGCGCCCTTTGTTTAACCACCCCACAGCCTTTAGCCCGCCAGCTATCACCTCTTTCTCTCTTTGTCCTGAGCCTGTGCTGAAACAGCATTAACACTCTCTCTAAGAGCATCCGTCCTGAATGACAAACAGAGAGAGAGAGAGAGCCAGAGAAAATGAAACAGAGAATTAGGAACTAACATGCATATTTACATTTAATTGTTTCTAATTTTAGGTATCGTGATCTTGAATCATGAGTGAAATACAGTAACTTTCCAAACCCCATTCAAGTGCTATGGATTGATAGCATTTGCATATGAGGTCAATATTATAAGTGCGTATGTGTCATTGTGTTAAAACAGATGGTTATCTGCATAATTCATATCGAGCTTCTCTGCTCTGTCTGGACACAGGAAGGTCAATCACAGTGTGGTCTTTGATTCGGCTGCTTGTTCTTACTGTTGAAAAATTTTCTGAATCTATAAGCAGTATTTGGATAGAAAAAGGTGTCCTCAGGTCATGGCCATCGAGACACGTCGTGATTATTCATCTATATACGTGCATTTATAACTGTTTGCCCTGACCTTTCTTGCAATCAAAATACATACACATATAGCAATATTTTACTGTAATGCTGAGATGCATTGCAGACGTGGTTCACAGTAGCATTAAAAATTCCAGTCCGGACAGCAGATATGTGCCCAGGACTACATTTTTGAGAACCGACAGATATGTACTCTGGGCCATGTCTTGTTGCAGTTTTTGTTTTCACAATTCCACTAGAGAGCGCTGTGTACATTTTTCACAATCTCAAATACCTTACTGGGGTACGTTTTCTCATATGTGCCATTTCTCGTAAATCCACCAAAGGTCGCTGTATACATTTCATCGAATATTAACGTCTTTCTCATGTATGTCCATGAGAGAAGTCGGATGGCTTGTCGTCATGCATAATATATCAAATTGATATGGACTGACCCACCCCCTTCCCTAAAACCAACAGAAAGTGTTTTCAAAAGCTTCTCCTGTGACCACACGCTGCTTTTTCGGGGTTTCGTCTTGCCTGGATTCTGGAACAGTCCATCACTGGACTCAAACCCTAATCAGCTCTGCCTCCCAAGGCAGTCCATACAGAGGTAAGCAGTTTTGAAAAATGTACACACTGTGCACCAAACAGAATGAGGTGCAAATGATTGCGAATAGCCTCTTAGCCATGTGACCACCACAAAATGAAACAGCCAGCATTCTTATGATCTCCTAGTACAGTGTTTTTATTTTTATTTTATTTTTTTGATGATTTGTTTTTCCTTTTTTTCAGATGCTTTGACTGCTTCAGATACCAGAAATATTAATTTGTCCTCCATTTTCCATTGCTGTGCCTGAGGACATTGATGTGCAACTTGTAACAATGTTGTGACAGTTAGTCAATGTTGTTATTGCCCAATTCCTTCTTTACTACAATTGGAAAATTAGATGAGCATGTGACTGTGATGAGCATTGTATTGTATCCAAAGCTGAAAAGCTTGTGTCATCTAATGTTGCCAAATGGATTGAAAAAGTTATGACAGCTGGACAGTGTGGTTCTTGTCCTGCCTCTCCTTGATTGTGATTGGACAGCTGACTAAAAAGTGACATTGATGAGCATTGCTTAATTTACTTTGCTTGCTTTTGTACAACTTGGAACAATGTTGTGACAGTTAGTCGATATTCACTACACCCCTCCTTTATTTTGATTGGACGGCTAAAACAGTAATGAGTGCTGTCTTTCACACAAAATTCTTTAACTCTTAAAAAGAAAATACTTAGCATGCAACACTTAGTATGAGACAGGCACTTTGCCTCATCACACTTTATATAAGCAATATTTTGGCAAAACTGCTGTGGGGTAAAGTTGAAAAAAAAAATAACATAAGTATAGATAAAAATAACAATTCAATTATTATTATTATTATTATTATTATTAGTAGTAGTAGTAGTAGTAGTAGTAGTAGTAGTAGTATTAATGTTGATGTTGTTGTTGCCTAATTTATAATCGCTGTTATAAAATATTATTGATTAAATAAACATGGGTCAGTTGGCATTTCTGTGTGGAGTTTGCATGTTCTCCCCGTGTTCACGTGGGTTTCCTCCGGGTGCTCCGGTTTCCCCCACAATTCCAAAGACATGCGGTATGGGTGAATTGGGTAAGCTAAATTGTCCGTAGTGTGTGTGTGTGTGAATGAGTGTGTATGGATGTTTCCCAGGGATGGGTTGCGGCTGGAAGGGCATCCGCTGCGTAAAACATATGCTGGATAAGTTGGCGATTCATTCCGCTGTGGCAACCCCAGATTAATAAAGGGACTAAGCTGAAAAGAAAATGAATGAATGAATAAAATGTAAATTGTAATTAAGGTGTAGTGAACTTTTTGACATTCTGAATTTTTCATGGAACTTTTATTATTATTAAGTTGATAACTAACTAAAGTTTAATCATGTATATATTCAAAATGTAAACAATTCCCTAATGATTGACGACATTTGGCGTCAAGATCATACTGAGTCGTATTAATTTGGTCCTTTTTACAGACCCTTTTTAGCAAAAGCATTTGAATTATAATTAGGCATATAGTTTCACATCTTCTTTATCCTTGACTAGAGGAGAACTTACTGCAATTTACCCAACTCCCTCTAGATAATTAAACACAAAAATGTGCTCTCAAAACAAACCCAAGCTTTTTGTTTTGGGAAGGAGGGAACATGGGAAATGAAACAGAATATTGTGTGATGAGTGTGAATGTGGAACTAACACGCTGTGAATCATGTGAAGAAGTGTGGAAACAGAGCTCTGTTGGAAACAGCTATATGCCGAATGCAGTGATGCGTGTGGCCAGTGTGAAGAACTTGTGTTTGCAGGACTTTATGGGTAGAAGAAGAGAAAATTAATGGGAAATCTGCTGTATTCTTAGTTTGTAACACACACACTTAAAGCATCTGCTTAGAATAGACTGAAGAGCCCTCTCTAATGTGTGTGTGTTGAGGTCAACTTTATTTAGAGAGCAGGCAGACAGACTGCTGGAGCCGCTGTGGAGATTTTGGACAGAAGGGAAGGCCTGGAAACTTGATACAAACACGCACATGCGCACGCGCACACACACACACACACACACACACACACACACACACACACACACACACACACACACACAAAATCCCTCTAATTCCTGACCTGGATTCAAAGTAACCCTTAGAAACCCTCAGCTTCATGGTGGTTTGGTTTGATTAAGTGTGAAGCTCTTCTTGTGTAAGTGTGTGTTTGCCTGAGAGACAAATCTTGTGTCTTGCTTAATAAATGTGTACATCTAATATAGACTGTAAAACTAACATACAAAAAAGTTTACAAATAATTTGAAACAAAAAGAGCAAGAATCGCTCTGAATGAAACTTTAAATTTACATTTTGAAACATAAAATAGTAAAATAAGTGCTCAGCTTCTCTAGATTCACTTTATAGCTGAATACCAAATATTATGGATTTAATATTTTCTGTTTTTCAGACTCACAAAGAGCATTTAAAAAAAAATATATATTTTTAAAAAATTATTACTATAAAATGGTTGTCTATTTCTGTGGTGATTTGCATTGGTGTACATTGTGCGTTGAGCATGTCATAAAACATTGTAGAACTCGCTATGACATAGATATTAATTCTCTAGACTATATTTTACAATAAAGCTTTGAATGTCTGTCATCATATTTTATGAAGTCATCACCCTACAAATATACATGTATTTTTTGTAATATATCCTATACCTGTGTATGAGTTACTAGACAGAAGATGCTCACCTCACTTTGTCCAAATTTTATTGTTTTTGTTAGCAGAAAAATGCATATTCAAAGACACTGGAAAATATAGCAGAAACTTAAAGCAAAGTCCCCAAGTCATTTCACTTGGCAGCCATCTTTGAAACCTGACTTTCTACACATTATCATCCTCTGAATAATACTTCATCATATCGCGCTGATCTTCTGAAGTAATTCACAACTTGGTCTTGATGGCGAATCTCCTCTAGAAATGACAGCGACTCTTTGTTTACAAGTTGGTGGGGCGTTTGAGTAGTTGCTGTCATGTGATGTGCATTTGACAGGACGGACTGTACCTCGCATTCCTTTCATACAGATTGCAAAACCAAAAAAACTTTTGTTCCCCTTCATGGGAACTTTAACGTGTGTCTGGTAACAGACTATGGGAGTGTGCCAGATGACCAATCACTCTCAAGAGTGAGAAAACAGGCCAATGAATGCCAAATGAATTGGCAGAGCTCAGCTCCACAGCTGTCAGCGATTATCCATTAGTGGGATATATCAGCTGGCGGCTGAGAAGTAAGGATTAGAATTTTGCTTCAGAGCCTCTCACGAGACTAAAGACACACTATCTGCCAACTTGATTTCAAGACTGAAAGCAGTTTACTCACCAGTGCGGGAGATGACGCGACAGTGAAAGTCGTTCTGGGCTTTGCTTTCCCCTGAGCGTTTCGCTGGTGTGCACACTAGAGCAGTTTCCATTAAAAGAGCAGATTACTTAAGAGAGCAACACAGTCAATCAACATGTTTTTTTGCTATCCTTGGCTTACCCTGGCAGATATGCGCCATGCCGACAAAGTACGCTTTCTTGATGTGCCCATATCCCAGGCAGGCCTACTCGGCGACACTGTCAGGGACTTTACCCAAGAGTCATCGATGGTGAGAGATCAGCCGTGTGCAATGGAGCAGGTCATCTCTTGGTGGGCTCGGAAAACTGCTCCCCCACTGGACCCATCCACGCTGGCTGCTCCTCGCCGAGAATGGTCTTCCCACGGCTCCAAAACACTCCGCTGTTACAGCCCGTTCCACTGGCGCCCCGCAGGAAGTTGACGCTCCCATTACAGGTCGCAGTTGAGTCCGGTAATAAGCCTGCAAAGCGAACCTGAGGCGGGCCGCTTGGAGAGGAGAAGAACCATTCTTTCCCTGGTGGAGGGCCAGGGCTCCCGGCGAATAAATGCAGCGATCCAAAAAAGATCTAGTTTTCCTACCTCTGGGTGTGGAAGCCCAAATTCTGCCAGCATGGGACACGCTGGCTTCCAGCTCTCAGCTTTGGTGCACTTAGCCACAGCCTTTGAGGGCGGCAGAGGATGGGCTCCTTTCTCACACCTCCAGCCTCTCCACGGGATTCTGGGAGGAAGGTAAGCTTTCAGGTCTTCCTCAGGACGCTCCGCTTCTCAGGGTGAGCACTCCACATCCCGAAGCTGCCCCTCCGTACGTCAGAGATCGTTCTGATGATGTTACTCGTTCGGACTCTGTCAGCCTGGTTAGCTCTGCTCAGCACGTAATAGCTCACGCTGACGGTCAGACTCGGCTATGCGTTTCAATTCGATGTTGGCCTCCCGAGTTCACGGGTGTGTATTTAAGTGGTCATTGCTATGCCACCCCTGTCTCGCGTGAGAAATTGTCTCGCGTGAGCGGGTTTACGCCCCCACTTCATCGTACCCAGAGAGCGGTGGGTTATACCAATCCTATTTATGCATTTTGATCTGTCATCTGTTCAGGATGCCTATCAAGATGCTCATGCAGAAACACATCTCCCAGTGCTTCCATCCATGGGATTGGTTGCAGCTATTGACCTGAAGGATGCTCACTCCATGTCTCACTCTCTCCCTCCTTACCGTGTTTTTTCCAGTGTGCGACGGGGGCTGGGCATGAAAGTCAACGGTCCTCCCCTTCGGGCTCTCCCTGTTTCCATGCGTGAAGGATTCGATAATCATTTTTGATTAATCATTGACTGGTTTATTTTCTCAGGTCTTTGAACTAGTCGATTATGCACAGGAACCTGGTGCTCCAGCACCTCGGCCTGTTGGGGTTTCGGGTCAACCGAGAATGAGCAAGCTCTCCCCTGGGCAGGGCTTCTTTTATCTTGGGTTGGAGCAGCTGCAGGTTCGTAAACCGGACTTCATTTGCATTGGTATTTCAATTGCCTCGAGCTGTTGGCAGTGTTTCTCACTCTCTACCGGTCCCTATCAGTACAAGAGAGGTGTCTCCCTGGCCCAACCGGACCGGAGTTTCCGGACTCACACTCCTCGTGATGGCCCTACCTGATGAATTACCTGAAAGAAGTACTTCTTTTTACCCAGAGGAGCACACTCTGGCACCCGTGCAGGGTTCTGGAACCTCCATGGATGGTTTCAAGACAAATCACGGAGGACTTAGGTGACCCATCAGTCGATGGTTAACATCGTCACTCAGGCTAGAGCATCCTGTATAGGCTAGCCTATGTCTTGTAGTGGAGTCTATTTGTTGTGTGGAGCTCTTCTCTCTGAGAAGAACCCCGGACATGCCAGTTTAGTATTGTGTTTTCTTCCTTCGTGATAGCTGGAGTGCAGACTGTCACCCTCTTCACTAAGGTTTGGCGTGCTGCCATCCCCGCTCTCTATGGGGCACCGGGTGGTAGCAAGCTGGGAAAGCATACCCTCATCAGCCAGTTTCTCAGAGGCACGTGGCCCAAGATGGTTAATTCCTTCCCCACACCCCTCTCTTGCCCTCTTGGGATCTTTCTAGCCCCAGCAGTTATGGTTAGGTCTGTTTAATCACTCAATTCAGTATCTATAAATTTTCTGTTCATGAAGGCAGCTCTGCTGGTCGCATTGGTATTCCGGTGGCATTTTTGGTCAGCAAATGGTGCCAGGAACCGGGCCTACTCTCAAGGTTCAGAGACCCCGGTTCAGCTTTGTGCCAAGGTTCCTACCACCCCTTTTAATATTAAGTAGTGAGCCTGCAAGCACTGTCTGTGGAGGAGGCAGACCCAAGCCTTTTATTGCTATGTCCTCACACTGCGCTTAATGTGACACGTAGAGCATACATCTCTAAGCAGCTCTTTTCTGTTATGACTGGCAGAAGGGAAGTGCTGTATCAAAGCAGAGGTTGGTTCATTTTATAGTTTATGCCATCGCCCTCGCTTTGTGTGCCAGGGCAAGTTGTGTCCCCCGAGAGAGAGAGAGAGAGAGAGAGAGAGAGCACACGTAAAAGAGTGGTGCTTGCTTTTCGGCATGAGTATGCGGCCCTCTTAACCCTTATCCCATATGCTTATTTCAGCCATGGAGTGTTCCCCCTCATCAGGCGGACCCGTGTCTTCCCTACCCGCTAACCAGCTTATCATATGTAGCACTCCCCCTCCATAGGGCTAGTCCATGTTCTTATTGCCATCAAGTCTCCCCTTTTGGGTAGCAGGTGGCCTCTGCAGCGTCCTCCCCCTTCGGAGACTGGCACGCTTCCCATTGTACCTTTGTATTTCCCTAGACAATATTAGCTAGGTAAAAGCACATTACGAACCCCGATCTAAATTTTCTAATTATTTTCATGTAGTGGTCATTTAAGGGACGTTGGAAGGTTGTGCTCTTGGTGATGCTTGTGCGCTCAAGCAATGCTTGGCAAACTTCACATCAGGAGCGTGACAGGCTTAGCTGCTGTGACGTTTTCCATACAGTGTCCCATAGTCTGTTACCAGACACACGTTGGATTTCCCCCGAATAGGGAACGGAGACATGTGTCTCCACTGCCACAGCACCTGAGTCTCAAGCTGTTAGCTGAGTGATTGGCTCTTCAGCAGGCAAAAATTCTAATGCTCACTTCTCAGCCACCAGCTGATATATCCCACTAATGGATAATCGCTGACATCTGTGGAGCTGAGCTCTACCAATTAATTTGGCATTCATTGGCCCGTTTTCTTACTCTTCAGAGCGATTGGTCATCTGGCATACTCCCATAGTCTGTTACCAGACACACGTCTCCATTACCTAGTCGGGGAACGTGGGTTGTGGACATAACCAGGACATTTTCAAGTGTAGTGGGTTCATTTAAAAGTACAAATTTTAAGATTTATTTGAATATATATCTTATGTCAGTGAAGCAAGTATTCGCTGTGATTCCAGTGCATTTGCTGACCACAAAAATTGTTGTAAAAGCACACGTCTGGTCCGAGCTTCTCCCCCAGAGAAACGTCAGTCTATAACAATCAACGATTGGCTCCTGTACTAGTAGGCGGGGCTTCATTTGCCATATTGATCAATGCACTTTTCCCCATTTAAAACTATATGAGCGACATATCATGTGTATTCTTTAGTCTTTGCTTAAAGTCAGCATGAAATAGAAGTTGCTGTGACTTTTACTTCAGTATGTTGATGTACTTTTAACTGAAACTGAATATTGAGTAGAAGGCGGGGCTTTCTTTTGTGCGTCAGTCACTTATAGCAAACTAATGGTGAGAGGGGTTGGTTAAGAATATGAATATACACAGCTGCTATAGAAGCCCTCAGGTTGACGTCAACAGAACGACTGCCACTCTAAACGTAGAAACAAATGGCCAGTCTTTAATTGAATATTTCCAAAACAAATAATTTTTTTCAGTGGATTGACTTGCAGGGATTAACTGTGTGAGCTAGCAAAATAAACACTATTAATTTAGACTTCACGCAGACTTGCATGTGGCCAATGCATGAAATGCATTCTCATAAAATAATGTTAAATGAAATATATACACTCATTTAGGAATAGTCAGGGTACTAGTTATTATTATAGTTATTATTAAGTTTTTAAATTACTAAATTTAAAAAAAGACAAAATGACTGCCTCTGTTGTTTTAGGGTAAATAACTTACTACTGCAAACTACTTAGTCACCCCAAATAATAAAGTTCTAATTACATTTATGCAGACAATGAGTGAACCATTCACCATCAAAAATTGTCGGAATAGAGATGAGTGAAAATAAATGCAAAACACCCACAAATCACAAAATTAACAGATATTTTTAGTAAAAAAGTAAACAATGTTTAATCACAAGGAAAACTGCACATACAGACCAGTAAGCACAGCACTATATACAGTAATATGGTTAACTAAGCATGTTGTGCATCCAGATGTTCACCCTAGTCATTGTATCTGCCAAATAGGCCATTTTAGAGGTTAAAACACATAAATTCACTAAAGGGAAAAAAAAGAAAAGGAAAAACTTCCCCTAGGGAGCGAAGGGAAACAGAGAGCAGCAGAAAGAGAATAGGTACTTACTCAATATGTAAAAGCGGATCAACTCAAAAGCTCCTTCAGCATGAGTAAATTGAGTTAGTATCTCATGTGCTCTTAATCAAGATAAATCTTAGACAATAACAACATCATTAGCAGTTTATTTCAGGTCATGGGAGGCACCTGCTATCTCACTGTGATCTCTAATTGGGTTATGAATGTGTTGCTCTCAGGCTGTTCCCTTTTAAGATAAAAAGAACAAGTCATCTGGAACTACACAAAGTAGCTTCAAGTGTAGAACTAAATGCAAAATTATTATTGTAGTTCAACTGCAATTTGCTTTAGGCTTTCTGAGTCCCTGTGCAAATTATTTAGTGAGGAAAAAACACATCACAACAGAATAGGTTACCTGACCAATCAAAGTCCCTTGAGGATGGGCCTTCGGAGGAAGCAGGAAATATGATAGTCGTTTTCATGTTAGCTGAGTAGCAGAATAAAATGAGAGTAAGATATGTAAAGAAATAATGTGATTCTTTACAAATGAAGCACGAGCACATGTTGTTTTGCACCACAACCAAGCCTTAACAATACACTCTGCACCACCCCTTTAAGTAGACTTAACTAATATATACTTACACTAAAATTTGTTATTTGTTACAATGTACTTATTGTGTAAATACATGTTTTTACAATATACTTATGCTTGATTAAATACCTGAATGTAATTACATCTGTAATTAATTTCTCTAAGTACATTTATAATTACACTGTTAACTCTTACACCTTAACCCATCTCTAAACATACCCCTACCACCAAACCTGTTCCTAATACTACCCATATCCCACCTCAAGAGCACCAGAAGTGTTCTGCAATACATTATGAACACAGTAAGTACATTATATTTATATGTATGTAGTTAATGCCACTTAATATAAAGTGAGACCAAAAATAATTGTGATATATTGTTGTGTGTGTGTGGGTAAAACAATAATAAATAATCACAGTAACATTGTTACATCAATCTGATTATACATTCCAGAAATGGTGACAAGTCTTTGAGCAAATGATTGATTGACATAATCCATAACAGATTTTACTGTCATAAAAGTAATACTGTAGAATTAGTTTGGTAGCTCTAAGAAAATAAATTCCAAATGCTTAAACTACAATTATCACAACTGATGACGCTGCTCAGATGACATTGTTCAGAAGACGATTGTCAGTTTTAGTCTTCAGAGCCCTTTTGTGTGCAAGACCGAGACACCATTTTCAACAACAATAACAAAAAGTTTTTTTTTATTTCTTTAGGACATTCATTTGCATGACAATTGTGCTTTGCATGGCTGAAAATACAAACGATTGAAAACGGTTTCAAAGGAAAGTTGTTGTTTTTTTTGTTTTGTTTTTTTGTGAATTTCAAGAGCACCAAAATCCTTATGATTTATTTTCTTCTTTATTTCTCTCTGGTTTTCATTTCTGAGTTTGGGCACTGATCCACACATAGTATGATTTGCATGCAATGTTGTGTGCAAGTAAAAAAAGAAAAGAAAAGAAAAAAAGAAAAGAAAAGATCAATAAATGGTATTAGTCAATTTGTAGAATGGAGAGCCCAAAAAATGTCTTTGATTTAAAAGTAATTCAGTAAGCACCGCACTAAATTCTCCTATTACTTTTACCAATTGTTATTTGGTGTGTAATAAATAGGCTTAAGTAGTATGTGAATTTTGAGTTGTAGATCCCTTTGCTCTTATCTCAGACTCATCTTCATTTTCTACCCTTGGGTCTGTGCTTGTCAGTGGCCAGAGAGCAGACTGTCGCTCAGCTTCATGCTGTTAGCTTGTCAGCGTGTCTCAAACAGTGCGTCGTAGTGTGGAAGCTGTCGAGGGGATGTGTGGGTTGGGGGTCTTAGATCCAAATTGGGCCTACTGAGGGGGACAGCCAGCGCGTTATCGATTGCTTTTGTCCAATTTCTGAAGCATGGACTTCCCACAGCGAATGAGACGTCGAACTGCCATGCTGCGAGTGGATTTGGTGGCAAACGGAGAAGATAAGTTTAGGTCTTGGCCTCGGTTGGATGATATGTTTTTTCAGGTTGTCTACATTCTGCTCAGGAAAGAAAACCATCCCAGCATGAAAAGTGACATTTGATGGTGGACGATGACAACATTGCATTTAAACCCTGAAGAGACAGGGACAGCCATGGAGAAGAAAGGAAAAACTTTCATAAGTGAATGAAGATTGAGTCTTGACAGAAGGAATTACTGTAGTGCTACTACAGTGATTGTAATATTATGATGTTTTGAAGCTGTTGTGAAACCTGATTACCATATTCATACATCTTGGTAATTTGTGCATCTTGATATTATAATAAAGTAGTTCCAGGATGAACTGATTTACAGTTCCATATCACATCATAACAGACTACAACAGCTTCCACGAGTCCCTAAAATGTCACATTTGCTGTAGTTGTATCATATAGGCCATAAAAATGTAAGTATATTAAATGGTATGACAAAGGTCATAACAATAATTTAAAGACATCCCACATTTTGTGACCAAAAAAAACTGTAATTGTACTATAGCTTATGGCTTAAAGGGATAGTTCACCCAAAATGGAAACTTCTGTTATGATTTACTCCCCCTCACTTGTTCCAAACTTGTTTCAACACAAAATAAATATATTTAAAAAAAATCTGGATACTTGTAGACATTGACTTCCATAGTATATATTTTATTTTGAGTGCCATGGGTTACCAGTTTTTAGCTTTCTCCAAAATATCTTAGTGTTCAACAGAATGTTTAGAACCCCTGGTAGCTGGTAGTTGGCAGTGCCATTTTGGAAAGAAATAATGGGAGTTAATTTATTCATTCATTCATTTTCTTTTCGGCTTAATCCCTTTATTAATCTGGGGTCGCCACAGCGGAATGAACCGCCAACTTATCCAGCACATGTTTTACGCAGCGGATGCCCTTCCAGCTGCAACCCATCACTGGGAAACATCCACACACTCTCATTCACACACATACACTACAGACAATTTAGTCTACCCAATTCACCTGTACCGCATGTCTTTGGACTTGTGGGGGAAACCGGAGCACCCGGAGGAAACCCACGCCAACACAGGGAGAACATGCAAACTCCACACAGAAATGCCAACTGACCCAGCCGAGGCTCGAACCAGCGACCTTCTTGCTGTGAGGCTATGGACAGAACATGTTATGCAAATTATGACGTTTGACATTTTTTATAAAGTCTTTCACTTTTTAAAGTACCATTGTCATGTAAATGAATGCCCAAAAAGAATTTAAAAAGTTTTTAGTTGAAAAAAGTCCCTTATTGTTAATGTTTTAAGTGTTATGTTATTTTTTTAAAAATCATCTTTGACTTTGGTTACCCTGAAATTGTCTGCTTAAAGGATAAAATAATCATTGGATTGTTGAAACCTTCAAATGTGAGTGTCAGCAAATGTCAGCAGCACTTAGAAACACTGAGCGTAAAAGAAATACAGATAAAACGACACATTTCTTTGTATACTACCAATCTTGCTTACATTGCAACAGCTTCATCTGCAGCAACTCCATTAACCTGCTCCAAACAGGACGCTATAAAAATATTTGAGGATGATTTTACAGTTAGCATGTTGCAAGCCTAACCAGTTAAAATACTACACCGACTAAATACACACAGTGGCAGACTTTTTTTTACAATTGCATATAATCATTTCGTAATAGCAGTTTTTAGTGCCGAGTGAAACTGATTTTTCTCCTTGCTCTGTCTTTAATCTTGCTTTACTTTGTTCAGGCGCTCATCACAACACATTCTGGGATTGCTTTGAGAAAAATGCATGCAATAATTTCTTTGATTTTTAGCGATGCTGGTATCTTAAAAAGATGCCTAATTTTAATGTCTACTGGTGGGCAGAGGACTAAGTTTTGGAACAGAGCAGTACTTATCTCCAGCAGTGAACATTCAAGTATTTGCCAAAAAAAATCCAGAGGATTATGCAATAAATTGCTCATTTAATCAGAGCTCAGTCCTGATCTGGGTGAGAAAGACACACATGCTTTGGCCTGCTGTTTTGAGCCCACTCTAATGCTCATCAAATCAATTATGATTTCCAACAGCCCTAAAGACTGAGCACGTCTCTTGTGTGTGTTTGAGTGTGTCTTTATTGGTTTTGGTGGTTTACAAGGACAGCTTTTTTGCACAATGTCATGGGTATGACCTAGTTGTACTCTATTAGGGTGGTTTACGGAGACATGAATGATGTCTATTCAATTCAAAATGCTTAAAAATCATACTGAACGGGGTATTTTAACATTCAAAATTTGGCACATTTCCTGCACTGAAAAAATTATTCATTGGATTTACACATTTTTTTTAAGGTAAGTGGTTGCAAACAATTTATCTGGGCTAAATTTAAACAAACAAATTCAATTTATTAATGTTCAACTTAATTTGTTTCTTTAAATTTAGCCCGTATAATTATGTGTGGTGGCATGGTTGCTCAGTGGTTAGCACTGTTGCCCCACAGCAAGAAGGTCGCTAGTTCGAGTCCCAATTTCATTCATTCATTTTCTTTTCGGCTTAGTCCCTTTATTAATCAGGGGTCGCTACAGCGGAATGAACCGCCAACTTATCCAGTATATGTTTTATGCAACGAATGCCTTTCCAGCTGCAACCCATCACTGGAAAATACCCATACACTCTCACTTACAAACATACACACACTACGGACAATTTAGCCTACCCAATTCACCTATAGCGCATGTCTTTGGACTGTGGGGGAAACCGGAGCACCTGAAGGAAACCCACGCAAACACGGGGAGAACATGCAAACTCCACACAGAAACGCCAACTGAACCAGCCGAGGCTCGAACCAGCAACCTTCTTGCTGTGAGGCAACATCGCTACCCACTGCTCCACCGCACCGCACCGAGTCCCAATTTAGATTAACTAAACTGGCCGTAGTGTGTGTGAATGAGTATGGGTGTATGGGTGTTTCCCAGTACTGCGTTGTGAATTAGAGACTAAGCTGAAGGAAAATAAATGAATGAATAATAATTGTTTGCAACCACTTATCTTAAAACAAAAATTAGCAAAGTTCCAATAAAAAAAGTCCAATTAATCTTTTTTTTCAGTGTGTGAGGGTTGGGTTTAGAGGTAGGGGGCATATAATGAGCATTTTCACATCTTTACAGCTTGATTCAATGCTATAACGAGAAGGACCCTCAGGATGTTTTTACAGCACAATTACATACTTCTTGTATGACAAAAGAGGAAGGCAAATTTAATTTAGCCTGTCATCATGCCTTTATAGTATCATGCTATTGGATTAGCAACATGCTAACATCAAGTCAATAATGACTATAGTCTCTCGCATGGAGCGTTATTACTGCTGCCTTTGTACAGTGTGACTTGTGAATCTGAGTGATGCTTGGAACATTGCCTTAGAAGTCAGCTGTCTATGTAGGCAGCAGACAGAGAGACAGCTCATTAGGATTTGGAACAGAACAAATGTGTATGCCATCTGTCACAAGTATGTGTGT
>CAIGQW010054471.1:2286625-2304503 GCA_903798125.1 Danio choprae
GCTAAACTCTGCAGGAAGGTAGATCTCCAGGAACAGGGTTGAGCACCCCTGCCTTACATAGTGGGGACTCACATCTGTAGCAATAAAGGTAAGTTTTGAACTTGTGAGGAATTGTTTACATATATTTTAATTTTTTTTGTTTCACATGAAGAAAACAGCTCATAAATCACAAATTTTTGAATAGGGTTGGGGTAGGCCGAAAAATGATACAGTCTGACTTTACAGTATAAAAATCATTGTCTGTGGGGAATCGCCGTAAAGATAGCTGTATGTTTGTATTTGTGTCTGTGTATGCGTGTGTGTGTGTGTGTGTGTGTGTGTGTGTGTGTGTGTGTGTGTGAGACGATTTATGTAATAAATATGTATAATACATATTTATTTTCGTGTGAGCTTTTTATTTATGTATCTGTACAAGCTTTATATATATATATACCTCTGGTGTCACATTTGCATAGACTTGTATGCAATTTATTCGTGAAAATACTTAATTCTGGGCCTCACAGTGGCGCAGTGGGTAGCACGATTGCCTCACAGCAAGAAGGTCGCTGGTTCGAGCCTCGGCTCGGTTAGTTGGCATTTCTGTGTGGAGTTTGCATGTTCTCCCTGTTTCTCCCCGTGGGTTTCCTCCGGGTGCTCCGGTTTCCCCAACCTCTGGTGGTACAGATAAATTGGATAAGCTAAATTGTCCAGAGTGTATGAGTGTGAATGAGTGTATAGATGTTTTCCAGTGATGGGTTGCAGCTGGAAGGGCCTAAGTAGGATCTGAAAGAGCACTTGGTAATTAAAGACAGGTGTGTTTGATCAAGATTGAGACTCTGACTCTGCAGGAAGGTATATCTCCAGGAACAAGGTTGGAGACCCCTGATGTAAGGAATACAAGGATACACAGGATGGAGGTAAATCTGAATGTAAACCTAATGACAATTGTGGGGTTTAAATAAGCTAATTGATTAGACAATAGGTGCTAACCCAAGAGTTTAAATGCCTGTTAGTTAGACTGCTGTGATATATATAGCTTGTACAGATACATAAATAAAAAGCTCACACGAAAATAAATACGTATTATACATACTTATTACATATATCGTCTCACACACACACACACACGCACACACACGCACACGCACACACACACACACACACACACATCAAAAATATTAAATAAATTTTTTTAGCTTAAACAGAGTCCTTAATGATTTACTAAATGTTATTAATTAAATGTTATGTTAATGTTATTGGCTGCTGACACCTTTAGAGTCCAATAAACCTGTACAGGCAAAACAAAATAAAGACTCCTGACAATAACTTGAGGTCTTATAAAGCAAAACAGTCTGTGGAAAACAATTAATAAATCACAACATTATTTTGCTTAATTCACAGCCTCCTGAGCTTGTTCAAAACAGTCTGGAGCAAAATTGTTCAGTAACATAACAACATATGCATGGGTACAAACTCACACTTGAGCTGATGCTGTTTATTTACCTCACGTGTGCCTTTATAAAGAAGCTGTGAGTTTTTGCTCAATACATGCTTTTTAAGAAAACAGATTTTCTTTTCATGTCAACCCTAGGATATTTTAACTGAATAATAAATTATATTTCTGCGAGTCTGATACTTACAGAAAGCTATTTCAGGCTTCAGAAGCCTTTGAATACAGCCTGTGAGTCATATAGATGACTTTTATCCTACTTTTATGTTGCTTTTTTGTCATATTGGAGCTTGACAGCCTCAGTCCTCCTCCACTTTTATTATATTAAAAAAGAGTGGGCAGAATATTCTTCTTCAAAAAAAAAAAAACCTTTCTGTTCCACAGGCAAAAAAAAAAAAAAAAGTCAAACGATTTCGGAGGACATGAAATATAATGACAGATTTATTTATTTATTTTGGGTGATATGCACACCTTTAAATTGTTGTAGTTAGACAGCTCACTAGGTTTTGGAACGTTGTATAAGCCTCAGTCTGTTTTTCACGTGTTTCTGTTGGACTGAGCACAGATCAAGTTAGATGACAGAAATGTGAGCAATTCATCACGCACCACGCGCACACACGCACACACACACACACACACACACGCACACACATACTCTGAGATGTTCTCATTAGTCATGCTCACTGGACGTGGTGATGACATTATCTGGTCACAGCGCTAAAGAAGATGCTGATTTTAATATCTGATTAATGTATTAATCAATCATTAAAATCAAACCAGGGCATGACATGATATGCATGTGTGATCAGGAATGCTGAACGTTAGAGAGAGGGGGGAGTTCTTTTTAAGATCATAGAAGAAGAATATTCATTCATTCATTTTATTTTCGGCTTAGTCCCTTTATTAATCTGGGGTCGCCACAGCGGAATGAATCGCCAACTTATCCAGCATATGTTTTACGCAGCGGATGCCCTTCCAGCCACAACCCATCTCTGGTAAACATCCAAACACACTCACTCATTCACACACACTCATACACTATGGCCAATTTTAGCTTACCCAATTCACCTGTACCGCATGTCTTTGGACTTGTGGGGGAAACCGGAGCAGCCGGAGGAAACCCATGCGAACACGGGGAGAACATGCAAACTCCACACAGAAATGCCAACTGACCCAGCCGAGGCTCGAACCAGCGACCTTCTTGCTGTAAGGCGATTGTGCTATCCACTGCGCCACCGCGTCGCCCGAGAAGAATATCCTATTTATCATTTTACAATATGAACAAAAAGATCAGTCTAGGGTTGTCAAACTATTTCAGTAGATGGTAAAAATACCAGTGAAGTTACAGTAGGATGTTTCAAAATTCCCAATGCAAATTCTACTAATCTATTTATTAGTATTTTATTTGAATGTTTTTTATTGAACTATTTGACAGCCCAAAATAAAATGTCTTATAGTAAATTTGCATTTTATGAATCACCAAGGACTATGGTTTAAGTTTAAAAAATATTTAATGTTTTACTGAAGAAAAACTTTGGATGGTTAATGGGTTGGATCAACTTGGTAAGGAACAGGCTTGTTGGAAATGCTTCAAGGTTTTAGTTTTGTTTGTAGCCATATTTACAACTGAATGAAGAAAAGCCAAAATATTACATTTGAAAAACATGTCAGCAATACAAGTCTGATATATAATGACAATCTTTTTAAGATTAAGTTCGAGGGAACATTGTCATTTTCAGATAATCAATACTCCACACTCTTTCTAATAAACGGAGGCTAAAATATATCAATATCTATTTAATAATCAAATCCAGGGTGGCACAGTGACTCAGTGGTTAGCACTGTTGCCTCACAGCAAGAAGGTCACTAGTTCGAGTCCCAGCTGGACTAGTTGGCATTTCTGTGTAAAGTTTGCATGTTCTCCCTGTGTTCGCGTGGGTTTCCTCCGGGTGCTCCGGGTTCCCCTAAAGTTCAAAGACATGCATTATAATTGAATTGGGTGAACAAAATTGGCTATAGTGTATGAGTGTAGTCCTCAGGGAATAAGCCGAAGGAAAATTAATGAATAAATGAATAATCAAACCAAGCTTACTTATTTTTTCTACAATCTGTTTTAAGTAGAACGACCATGTTGTTCAAAATGGACTGCAACTGTGGCTGAAAAAGCAATTACAAAAGGTCATTTATAAAACAATTCAGTCATAACATTTGCTGCAAATTAAAAACATATATATTAAATACACTACAAAACAAGATATGACCATTAACAAAAGAAGCAGAAGAAAGTAGGAAGATACTTCTAGTTGCTTGGCATGTAAACACTTCAGTTCAAAACAAAATACTCGAAACGATAACAATCCAGATATTTCTGAATGAGTCATATATGAAGCCACTGTACAATAGCACACCTGTGAGTGCACTTTACATAATAATATGCCAAGCTCCTTGGCAACGAGATACCCAATATTACACCAGTTGTGAGCTGGGTGGCTTGTAGTCAAAAATACTATAAATTGTTGAAACTATAATCAACAATTCTGTCTATACTGGAAGCACTTGAAGAGTATATGATCGCACACATAAAGGCTGAAATGTTTGAAGCGATGCCATGAAAGAACCATGCTGGGCTGCCCAAAGAACCTTTCATTGAACAGCTCTTAAATACCTATTTTTCTTTCTTAGAGCTTTTACAGTATTTTTAAACTGTTGGTTAGCGAAACCCAGTGGCACCAGTTTTGATATGAATGATATGTTTTGAACTAAATCAAAACACAGATGTTAGTCCCTCGTTTCTGTGCCACTTTAAATGACTGGAAACATGCTTATTTAATCAATAAGTTACATTTTAAATTAAGACGCTTTTTAACGCTGCATTGTACAGCTAGGTTCAGTTCAGTACAGTTCCCTTTATGGGGATTTTAAACTGTTCTATACCTAATACCTAGTACTTTTTAGTACCACCTTAGGTGACGTTTCAAGCGAGCCGTACCATTACCAAAACATGATGTATAAACACTGGCTGCTGAATTTTTAATACCAGCATCATTGACTTCTTGACACGAGACACCAAACCGGCTATATTTAAATAGTCAGTAGCAGCAGGCATGGCTGTGTTATTGACCACCACAAGAAAAAGACAACTGAAACGGCAGCTTTGTGGTCAGTAGAGAATGTCCAGATGTTACTACTGTTGGTATCTGAGGAGCAGATAGGATGACCTGGAACTATTATTTTTTTTAGCAAGTTATGGCAGTAGAGGCAGCTAAACTATAGCAATAATTCTACGCACTTTAATCAGTAATAACCTTCAGAGGATATAACTGAGTCAAGTAAGACCGAACCATACCGTACTGTACCATACCGCAGATTGGAAAACCAGCTATAGTATAGTAATGTAACGACAATTTGTCATTTTGGCTAGCCCTGTATAGTGTATACACACAGCCCGGTTTTATATTGTGCATAAGATTTACGAGTGGTTCACAGTTGCACTTTGGATTTGAACAACAACAGCACTACTGAAGACCGCAATAACCGTTGATGCGAAGAATTGTCAAGTTGATGTGTGAGGAGAATACTGCTGTACTATAAATGAGTAAACACAGCAAGTGTGATAACTTCTTGTGACTTGGAAGGTACGAGGTCAGGCTTATCACTATTGTAAAAATTGATATTTAAAAAAAAAAGTAAGGATTGGTTCAGAGTTTTTACGAACCGATACTGTTTTAGAAGTATTGATTTGGCACAGGTAAAAAAACAAAACAAGCAATACATTTAAGACTGTATATGCCATCATGGTCATAAGCCGGGTTTCCATTATAAAGAAAAAAAAAAAAGCAAATTAGGTGCATTTGCAACATGCTGTTAAAGCGGTTCAAAGCCATAGAGAGAGAGAGAGAGAGAGAGCGAGAGAGAGAGAGAGAGAGAGAGTTGAGACAACTCCATTGACTACAATGGAAAAATTTTTCAACAGCAATGGAGCTTCTCACTAGTTCCTGGAAGTTAGCACTTACAGCCCAGTTACTGCTGAAGATGTCTGGTTTTGCACTTTTGAAAGTTACAAAGTTTCTAAAAATAATATTGTTTATGTTTTAACAATATCTAACATTATTTGAACCACGAATAAACCATGAAGCACTTCCTGGAACTATTTGAGTCTACATGAATCACGTGACGATCGAACATTTTGGACTTCCGTTGTCGCAAGCCTCTCTTTATAACTCTGGAGCGGCTGACTGTACTGTAGTATTGGTAACCTAGTAACCAACAGTAAACAAAGCTAGCATAATGGAGACCGGTGATTAGTCACATGGGTGTAATGTTAATGTGCAGAGTTTATTATCCAAAGAAATGCAAAACCCCCTTAATTGAGAATTTTAGCAAAGTAAGGGATCTTCATACAAAATTTGGCGTTTCTGTTACTTGTTTCTCATTCCATATTTCAAAATGCACAATAACACAAGGTGATGCAAACCCAGTTAGTGTCTTCTTCATTAGATTTGTCATTCGTAAATGGAAATATAACTGTTTAGTATGCCAAAAGCATGCTAGTGCCAAAATCAGAATGCGAGTTGAACTCTGAGTTGCTCATTAATGTTTAAATATATTTATGAAACAGTTTCTTGTGTGGGAGGTGATGCAAACTTAATACGAGACCGAAGTATTACTTTCTGCTACAAAGCTCAAAATCCCAGACACCCAAAAACGCTCAAACGCTAAAAATGTCAAACGGCTGCCATTTTTAATTCTGCTATACTTTTTTTTTTTGTTCAAGGCACACCTATATTCGAACGGAGTGATGCCGCAAACTGCAGGAGTGACACACAGCCGAGCTGTTTCAATTTTGTCTTGTATTAAAATGCCCAGTAGTGCTATTAGATTTCATAGCGACGTGAACACACTCCAATAACACAATATCAGATATTATCAAACTTCACCATCTGCCATTAGTTCCGCAGAATGGCTCTTTTGGTGTCTCCCTGACAACCCATTAGAATCAGACTGCTGTGATGGTGCTACAGTTAGATCTCAGTTATCCTTAGAAAGACACACACACACTATTCCAGCAGCATGTGAGAGTGGGCAAGACTTAAACCATTTTCAATGCAGTGTGTGTGTGTGTGTGTGTGTGTGTGTGTGTGTGTGGGTTTGGAGAAAATCCAGTCTGGCAATACGTTTTGAGCCAAACAGATGCTTTGAAATGGACAACGGGATCAAAGCTAGAAAAAATGAGCAGATTCCTCATTTTAATTACAGCATTTTGTCAACTAAATGCACTTGAGAGAGATGAGAGATGTAGACTGTATTTTGTCTCTTGATGATTTTATAGTATATTATATGTAGCAAGGTCAACTTCAGTGTCATAAATTATTAATAAAAATTTAACTGCAACAAAAAGTAATTTAACTAATTAAAGAAGGGATTTCTTTCACCATCAGAACAATTCAAAGAATCGTTGCTTAAATTCCATGGCAAGTTTTCTCTCAACATTTACGTCTGGCTTTGTTTTATCAGGGAAGAAATCAAATACAAGTCGGTTAAATGCAAATATTCAAATGTAAATCTTCCCCAGTCGAGATAGTCAGAGATATATTCTGTGGGTGTTGGGCTGTGAATGTTTTATTTTCAAATTCCTTGTGAAGAAAAGAGACTCCCTGGCTTAATTACACCTGAAAATAAATCATTCTTAGGTAAATGAAAGAGGTATAATAGTGAAAATGACTGGGAAAGATTTGTGTGTCTAGGGAAAGCGAGACCTAATTTAATTGAATCCAAACACACTGTGTACCCCATCATCCAGAACTCTTTAAAAAAAAGCTTTACTGAACACTTTTCTGGCTACTATCAGAAGTTATTTCAGTTTTGTTTTAACATGAGCTTTTAAGATGTTCTTTATACTTCATTATTATTTTTTATAGACTATAAAGTTTAATGCATTTATTTGATAAAAAAGAAAGACATTTTTAAAAGTAATATTGTTAAATAGTTTTAGTTTTTTAAATAACTGCATTTTATTACATTATATTTAAAATGTAATATATTCCTATGATGGCAAAGCTGAATTTTTAGCAATTTTATTCCAGTATTCAATGTCCCACAACATTATACTAATATGGCTCAAAATCTGCAAAGGTGCATTTACAGTTTTTTTGTAAACTGCTTACACACGTTTTCAAAATAGTGTCACTTTTCTTCAAAACTCTACACACAATTCTCAAAACTGTGCACACAAAGTGCAAAATGCCTCACATTTCCTTCAAAATGTAACACTGCATTCAAAATGCCATAAACACGTGTCAGAATGAAGCATTTGCATCAAATGGCAAACACGTCTTTCATAATAGCAAATGTTTAGATATGGCATGTAAACACTGTTGTTCTAAATCTAAAGCTCTTTGCTCTTTCATAGGCTTATATCTACATTTCAATACCATGTTCTACAGTGAAAAGAATCTGCTGAGAGGAGTAACAGGTACACTGTAAACACCAATGCAATGAAGAAACAGAAAATACTAATTAGGCCAAACATTACTGTTGTATACAGTAGCATACAACAAACCATAAACATACTGTATGTAAAAATGTATGTAAAGCAAAAGTATATTCTCTAGAATACAGTAAATAAGTAAGTGTCCTTTGCCTGGAGAAGCGTCATGTGAGCATAGGGTTAGCCATCATACACTTTACAGAGCCAGGCTGAGGAGAACCTTTCTATTCTTTTCTAGAGGAATTTAGGATTTAGAACATGTGAATATGCAGTAGGTACAAAACTGTCAGGGTTTTGCCACTCCTGTCTTGTAAATTCATGTTTTGGTGGCAGAGTCCAGACACTAGCCATGTCTTGTCCTGTATGTTGTGCTCGGCTTGCGTTTTCTCGGGTCGAGCACTCATTTTCTGTTGTGTCATTGTATGAGCGGCATTCTAGTAGCTCGCGTTTTCTCGGGTCGAGCACTCGTTTTCTGTTGTGTCATTGTATGAGCGGCATTCTAGTAGCTCGCGGATCGGGCGCACGAGGTCCACACGTGGTCTGGAAGCACGCTCTTGTCCTGGTGTTTGTGTTTGTTCTGTCTGCAGCGTGGTGTTTCATTCCCAGCGTCTCAGTCTAGTTGGTTTCGGTTTCGGTTGGCGCTGGAATGAAACATGCACGTTGCATGTGTGAGTGCACGGTAAGTGTTTTCATTTATCGTGTACTCGTGTCTTGCGTTCAGTCTTCTGTTGGTGTTGTGTTTAGCACGTGGTGCATGTTTACATGCGCAGCGTGCGTGTCATGTGAACGCGCGGTTAATGAGTTCTCTCATTGGCTGCGTGTTCGAGTCTTGTTTTTGTGTAAGCATATGGCTTGTGTTTTGTTTGTCATGTGCTCTCCCATCTATTGTCTAGTCCCACCCTCCTTGTTAACCCATTATTAGTTTATTAGGTTCACCTGTTTGTGTGTTAATTATTTGTGCTTATATTCTCCTCATGTCTGCTGTCCTGTGCCAGTTCGTCGTCTTATCATCCTCGTCTTATCTTCCTTGATGTCCTGTCAGATCCTGCCTTGTCCTATTTCCTGCCACCTTGCCCAGTCAAGTTTGTTTGTTTATTTGTTTGTTTGTTTGTTTATTTATTTGTTTTCTTAATGTTTTCCCCCTCGGGGTAGTTTGTTTTGCCTTTTTGTTTTATTTTTGTTATTAATAAAAACCCATTTTTTGCAATTGGGTCCTCGCTCCTTTCCCTCCACCCACAACCGTGACACAAAACTAAAAATTGTGGACCAGTTTTGGGGTTTTTTTGGTCCGGAACAGCCTGGTGTCCTGTCACCTTTGACCTACTTATAGGCCTATACTACAGTAAAGCAGTAATTGGTTAGTGACCAGTTAAGAAATTAGTGTTTCCACATTTGAGGAATGTGTGTGTGTGTGTGTGACCAGGGGTTTGCTGTGTAGTTTTGCATTTTGAGTAAGAGGTTTCAAAAATTGTGTGTGTGTGTAGCAGTTGGAAAAAAAACTGTAAATGTATGCAATCAATCAACGAATCAGTAATAATAATAAACTTTTAACAATATTTCACCTAGGGTACTTACATGTACAGTTGAAGTCAATATTACTCACCCTCCTGTGTTTTTCTTTTCAAATATTTCCCAAATGATGTTTAACAGGGCAAGGATTTTTTTCACAGTATTTACTATAATATGTTTTATATATAGGAAAAAGTCTTATTTGTTTTATTTTGGGCTGCACAGTGGTGCAGTGGGTAGCACGATTGCCTCACAGCAAGAAGGTCGCTGGTTCGAGCCCCGGCTGAGTCAGTTGGCATTTCTGTGTGGAGTTTGCATGTTCTCCCCGTGTTTGTGTGGGTTTCCTCCGGGTGCTCCGGTTTCCCCCACAAGTCCAAAGACATGCGCTATAGGTGAATTGGGTAAGCTAAATTGTTCGTAGTGTATGAGTGTGTGTGGATGTTTCGCAGTGATGGGTTGCAGCTGGAAGGGCATCCGCTGCGTAAAACATATGCCGGATAAGTTGGCGGTTCATTCCGCTGTGGCGACCCCAGATTAATAAAGGGACTAAGCTGAAAAGAAAATGAATGAATGAATGAATGTTTTATTTTGGCTAGAATATTTAAGTTCAATATCATTAGCCCAATATGGGTTTTTTTTTATTGTCTACAGAACAAACCATCAAACCATCAAACAATCTTTTTTCAAAGATCAAACGTTTATTACTTCATCTACTGACAAAAATATGTGGGGAAAAAAGATCAGGCAAGAATAGAGAATGATTTAAAAATTCAAATTTATTCAAATTCAAATATAATATGCATGATGTTCATTAACCTGGCACATTTTTTCGAATGGATGTTTACTCTCTTCAGCATGTAGAGTTAAGCATTTCCCTCAGTTCACTTCACTGAAACAAATTTATTCTCATGTGCTTTATGTATTAGATACATTATCATCTCTGACATACAGAATGTCCTTCACATATTTTTGTTTGCTATTATTAACATACCCGCATCAGAAATATGTACTTAAGTCAGTTGTTTTATTGTAGTTTGTATTACCATTGACTAACCTTTCAAAGAGTAAGAGCTGTGTCAACAGCAATAAAGATAAATAAATATGCATTTTACATTGATATTCCAGTTGAATATATTTGATCACTTTTGTGCAATGTATTTTCTCACTGTGCTTCCATATTGTTTCCATATTTTTTCAGAGTACATCGCATGGTGTTCAGAAGCTGCCAATCATAGCAGAGGCGCTTTTCAGCCAGATTCAAACCGAGCATTTCCCAGAGAGCATGAATATGATAATAAAAATAATTTTTTACAAGCACTGGACCATTTTGGGTGCAAAGAAACCCTTTACACAGTTTATAAAATAACATTGATTAACATAATTAAATACATTTTTCTAATTTTTATATGACCCCTTTAAATAATTACACAAATGTTTAATTAATGGAATTTAAATCTATGGAAATGCAGATAGGTCTGCTGTTATGAATAATGAATAATATGAAAGATGAAGCTGTTGTTCCATTTTCAAACTCTTAGCAGGTTTTGACTCATATGCGGTTTTACTAATATTTCCAATCACTATCAATGTTGAAAACAGTTATAGTATTTAATAATTTTGTGTAATAAATTACTTTTTCAGGATTCTTTGATCAATAGGATGTTCATCACAAATGCATAATAATAATAATAATACAATTATTATTATTATTATTATTACTACTAATACTACTACTACTACTACTACTACTGTTGCTGCAAATATAATAATAATAATAATAATAATAATAATAATAACAATAATAAATATTATTATTATTAGTGTTGCTGTTGCAAATATAATAATAATAATAATAATAATAATAATAATAATAATAATAATAATAATAATATTAATAATATTAATAATAATCATCATCATCATCATCATCATCATTATTATTATTATTATTATTACTGTTGCTGTTGTAGCAAATATAATATTATTATTATTATTATTATTATTATTATTATTATTAGTATTATTATTATTATTAATGTTGCTTTTGCAAATATATTATTATTATTATTACTATTATTATTATTATTAATGTTGCTTTTGCAAATATAATATAATAATAATATAATAAAAATATTATAATAATTATAACAAATATAATATAATAATAATAATAATAATAATAATAATAATAATAATAGTATAACAGTTAAATATTATTATTATTATTATTATTATTATTATTATTATTATTATTATTATCAGTAGTAGTATAAGCCAAATGGGCAAAATCTAAATATTGCACTATAAATTACACACCAAAGTAAAATAAACTACCCATAAATAAAAGAAACATGAGAGAATTAAAACATGGATCCAGTAAAAAAAACAAAAATGAGTGCGTCTCATTGGAGCGTAAATATCTGTCAGTCAAACGTAACTCTACAGCCTAATGATTTTGGTGCTTGACGCCAAACAAAACCTCAGCAGGAAAACAAAATCTATTTGGCTTTTGAATGTCTGCGGTGTGTGGTGTCAACACTTTCGTTTCATTTCCATTGTGTGAGCAACAAAAGCTCTTTGTCTACTAAAGAACTGCCATTCATTGCATTTGCAGACAGTCTATGCAGACGAGGTACGTGATGTAATCAAAGTGTTCCCTTTGTAGTGCACAAAAAGGTGTCTGCATTGAGCCAAAGCGCTGAGAGATCTATTGCAAAAACATGGAGGAAATTTGCATCATAATTTTAGCAGAGTTTTCCAAAGCTGCTAAATACAAAAGTTTCTTGTATTATTTGTTAGTTTATCCATTCAATCTAGTCTGAATCTTAAACACAAACTCTACTTTGACAAGCCAGTGAACTAAAAATCAGCCACCGTGTCTCACTTCTTCAATAGAAGTAATGGTAATTGGAAAAGATCCACCAGTGCTAATTAGTTTGTTTCACAGAAGAAACAAATGCTGAGATTTCTAATGTCAGTCTTATTGGTAATCTAATGTCTCGCAGCACCAGCATCGCAGAATGTTTGTGCCATTGATTATGTCAGTAACAAAAGAAAACTGCACATTTGCCAGCCTCGCTTGATGTGTGTCAGAGCTGCAGTGCTGTGACAGCTCTCCATCACAATGACTCACGTTGAGTTGCTGCCCTTTAAGTGCTGCTCCAAACAAAAATACACAAACATACATTATAATAAATGTCACCATAACTAAAAAAAAATATATAACCATAACTGCCTGACATCAACTGTAAGCACTGGAACGTATGAGAAACTATCTTGTGTTTATATTTGCTAATAAACCCAAAAAGCATTTGTGCTTTTTACAATTTAATGTTGATGTTTAAGCATGAAAAACCTAGAAAGTCCCTTCAAAGAGAGTTATTCTCAACAGTAAGCATTGTTGCTCCCTCATGTTTTATTTGAGGAATTCGGGAACCACAATATCCCAGATGACATAGCCAAAAGATGATGTTTCACAGATTTATTATACTGATCCAATGAGAATTAGCTGGCATGTAGATGCAATGTAACTTCAATTCAACAAACGGACCATAATGACCCTGAAGTTTATAAAACATGTCAATTTCCCGCTAACATTTGAGTGCTGTTTTTGTGGATTTTCTTAAAGGGATGGTTCACCAAAGATTTTCATTTACTCACTCTTCACTTGTTCCAAACCAAGTTTGAGGGGTTGGTTTTGTTCTGTTTAACACAAAATAAGATACGTTTTGTTTTAAATGTTGGAAACCGGTAACCACTCATATCCAAAACAAATACTATGGAAGTCAATGGGTAAAGTTTCCAACCTCCTTCAATATATTTTCTTTTGTGTTCAAAAATAATACTAATAATCAAGTGTAAGTACACGGTTAATGGTTTCTATAATTGATTTACAATAGGCGGTTAAATCCGCTGTGGTGTCCCCGGATTAATAAAAGGACTAAGCTGAAAAGAAAATTATTGAATGAATGAATGAATGATTTACAATAATTTACTTTTGAACTGCTGCCAGTAAGTTACTGTAGATTCTACAGGAACTTGTTAACAGTGTAAATGATGACAGAACTTTCATTTTTTTAGATGAACTATGGCTTTGAACATTGTTGACTGGTTATTGTGCTTACATGCTCAACATATATGAGTAGTGAAGCAATAATCATTAGAGCCAGTCACAGTCATGTCAATGTATACAATGTATTTGTAACAGATTGTGAGATTTCAGTGTGAGCTTTTTTTTTTTTTTTAGATCTGTTTAAAAACTTGTTTCTGTAAGACCCTTTTTTCTTACTAAAATAATAGTATCTAAATACACTGTAAAACCCAGCTAGGTAACATTTGTTTAAGACGGTTTCAAATGCTGATTAATTGCATCTGGATAGTTTCTCTTTATGTTGATTATAATATACACATTTTAGATGTAGGCAGTGCATAAAGATGGCCGTGGAGGAATGGAGTGCATGAGACTGATTCCTGAAAGGCTACAGTGACGAACGAGTCTACGCTTGATCCTGTGGGCCAGCCTAACATCCCGCTGGTGCCCTACACTCACCTGCAGCTTCCACGATGGATGTCCAGCTTCTCCAGCCCCAGCGCCTAGACTGCAGCTCCACATAGGAAGTTTGGCCAGAAGAAAAATGATCGTGCCTAACAGAGCCTGGTTTCTCTCGAGGTTTTTTTATTTTATTTTTTTTCACTTCGTCAATTGGTGAAGTTTTTTCCTCGCCACTGTTGCCACTGGCCTGCTCGGATTGGGACTTGTGGAGCTGCGCTTCGGTGGATTTGCTCTTCAGTATTGAACTTTTAGCAGTGAAACTTAAACCACACTGAACTGAACTAAACTCTGAAATCTGGACTTTACTAGAACTTGTTAAGCTGCTTTGACACAATCTACATTGTAAAAAGCGCTATATAAATAAACTTGAATTGAATTGAATAAAGATGTACCCTAGACTTTTTTAAATGTGCAATTTTTGCTATTTGTTTGGCTGCATTAAGTATAAATAGTTAGACTATTTGCTTTTAACAATGCTTCTTGTAACGTAAATAAATATGCAAACAAACACAAACAAAAAGTGTGTACAGTCAAGCTGTAAAACTATGCTGTCTAAAGTGCATCCACCTAAACAGAGAGAAACACGTGTGGTCTGTTATAGCTACCACTTTTTTATCAGGCTCAACAGCAAGATTTATTCTCTACCATTAACAATTTCTTCTTCACTTTTTGTGAAAATGCTATTAATATTACTTTACGAATCTGGGATTTCCCTGTGGTGTGTGCATGTGTGTCTCTTGGCTCTGTGATTCTTTCAGCCACTAATCCTACTTTCTGATGACTAGATGTCTCTGCGGAGTCTGACCTAAATACAATATCTCAACACAAAAAAAAGTTTAAGCCTTATACAAGTAGTATTTGAGGGTGGATTTAATCCACTACTGTGTATGTGTGTGCGTGCATGTGCATGTATGCATGTCTGTGTTTGTGTGTACTTTATATGCCTGAAGTTGTAGTATGGTATAGCAAACCAGTAAATTTTGACCTTTGGGGACCTTTTTTTTAGGTCCTCATCATAATAAATCAAACAATGAAATATTTTGAAAATGTAAAAATACTGATTGCTTCCTGTAAGGGTTGGGTTTAGGGATAGAGGGATATAAAATACAGTGTGTACAGTAATTACATCTATGGAAAGTACCCATAAAGACAGCTGTGCAAGTCTGTGTGTGTGTGTGTGTGTGTGTGTGTGTGTGTGTGTGTGTGTGTGTGTGTGTGTGTGTGTGTGTGTGTGTGAGAGAGGCTTGAAAAAGAATCTGTTTCAGTTAATCCCATCACAAACTGTAAAAGAGGTCTAAACCATTTGGTCAGGCTAGGCTCACTGGAAAAAATGTGCCTCAACCAACAGTATATTTTAAACATACATATTGACCTTATTCTGCAATGCACTTTAAAACTTCAGATTCATTTGTTTATGGAAATAACTAGGAATAAGTAAATGGTCAAACTACTCACTCTACAAACAACTGTGTTTGCACTTTAAAAAAAATGCTAAATCAAACAATATAATGAGCTGTTTTTATGATTAAAATCAATGGAAGGGAATGGGGCCAAAAGTCTCGAGCCAATATGGTTCCAATCACACATACATGAAAGAACAAGATCAATACATGTTTCAAAGACCACACTTTTTGGTGTCTACATCACAGTAAATTGTCAAAATTGATTTCGAAAACACTTTATTTTAATAGTCCCATTTAGACACAATAAGCTTAAAGTAACTGCAAATACAAGGCTATTAGCAGTCATTAAACTATGAATAGACTGTCTGCTGAATATCTGTTCAAACTCTACAAATATTCGGAGAGTTAGCTGACAAAGTTACTTATAGTTACAACAATGACTAAACTGTACAATCAAAATAAAGTTCATGATTTTATTCACATATAAAGCAAAATAAATGAAACATTTTATAAGAATAAATCGTCCAAATATGCGTGAATAATGTTGTCATTCATTCAGTATAATATAGTATACTGAAAAAATGTAAAGAAAAATGCTTATACTTATGCAAATTTTAAATTCTAAAAGTATTCCAAATTTATTATACTTTCAATTATTAATTATGTGTTAAATGTAAAAATGTATTTCAGTTTGTCTTTCAATGCGTCGTCAAATCTCATCAATTTTGTTCTAAATATGCCTGACATTATTTGGATTTGGTGACACAGCGGCTCAGTGGTCAGCACTGTCGCCTCACAGCAAGAAGGTCACTGGTTCAAGTCCTGGCTGGGTCAGTTGGCATTTCTGTGTGGCATGTTCTCCCTGTGTTTGCGTGGGTTTCCTCCGGGTGCTCTGGTTCCCCCCACAGCCCAAAGACATGCGCTTTAGGTGAACTGAATAAACTGAATTGGCCGCAGTGTATGTGTGTGTATGTGAGAGTGTAAGGGTGTTTCCCAGTACTGAGTTGCAGCTGGAAATACATCTGCTGTGTAAAACATATGCTGGATAAGTTGGCGGTCATTCCGCTGTGGCGACCACTGATGAATAAAGGGACTAAGCCGAAGGAAAATGAACGAATGAATAAATGATTTGGATTTTATCAATTATTGTTACACCGAATTACATTTTAGGTGGTGTCATCTATAAATCACAGTAACAATGTACAAGTCATTATTTTTGCCTCAGAAAACAATTCTTGAAAACCCATTTTGGCTTTAATCCACATGAAGTAAATAATTCAATGATGTTTTCAGCTTAAATAAGCACTAGTGGCAGTAAAAAACACTAACAGTACTAACATTTTAACACCACTCACCAGTCATTTAATTTCCAAAGTGCTGAGAAATGGAGAGAACAACTACATACAAATATCCCAGATTCACATTCACCTGTTTCTGGTATTGTAAAACTTACCACTTTGATGCCATACACAGAACGTTTCCCTTTAAAAGTGCCATGAAACTAAGAAAATAGCGTAAAAAATGCAGAAACATTGCTACACGTTTGTCCATTGAGCCTGGGTTGTATTTCCTGAAATGACTTTTGTGAAAAATCAACTGAGACACATCTTAACACCTATTCAGACCAAAAAAAAAGATAGACCCTGCCTTGAAAAAGATGTAGCACAGTCTGTTATTCTAGAGTAATTGGGTAGTTTCATCACTGTCAGTAAGTGTAATTAGTGATAGGCGAGTTAGTATTGGCACGAAGGCCTTCGAGGTTATAATTACATGTTAAAGATCCTTTTTAAAGTGTGAATGCCAAGTGAAACTGCCACAGAGGCTGTGCTACTCAATATCCACAGCGGAGTCAAACCCCGGGCCAAGATTCAAGCCATCGATACTCCTGTCCAATATAAACTTTCCACTGAAGGGTAAGCCACATTCCTAAAACTAGCAGCTGATGATGAAATTTACATTTTGTTTTATATACTCTTGTAAGCCACTGAGTTACTTTCAATGATGCAATGAGATATTACTGAGAGCCTGGAATATAGCAATCATCTCTAGGTTTATTTAATAATTTAGGGGGAAAAAAGAGACTAAATCTCTGTTCAAATGCGGGAATTTACTGGCATGGTAGACTCTTTTCAGCCTTAATGTCTTTATTTTCATGTAGTCGGTGACTGACAGAATGATTTCACATATAGATTCAGGCTGTGCTAATACTGTTAATCCATCCCAGGGTTTGGGGCGCTGGTATTGTGCTGGTAATTCATGCTTCAGTTATGAGAGCCACATATGGCTTATTACAATTTCAATATGTTTTAATCTATTCTTATGATTTCAATAAAAAAAATATTAATTTAAGATAAAGATGCAAGGCAAAAAATGATTTATCTATTTATTTATTAAAATATACACAGCTAACGTCTATAATTTCTTAATAACCCCTTTTACCCATGACTATATAAAGAAAGAAAGAAAGAAAGAAAGAAAGAAAGAAAGAAAGAAAGAAA
>CAIGQW010054471.1:2308219-2343739 GCA_903798125.1 Danio choprae
ACACACACACACACACACACACACACACACACAGCATTCTTGTTACTATTAATGTACAACAGAGATATCTTCTGGATGAACTTAAAATAACAGATCCCTGCTAAAACATTTGAACCATTCTTTTGAAGATCAAATAGAATTTTGGCTCACATTAAATGCTAAGGCATTCCATGCAGAGCTAAAAGCCCTCACTGTTCATTTTTTTATCTTTCTCTAAAGTATAGCACTGAATAGGTGTCATTTGTGTGATCCTACCACCAAACCGTTGTGAGTTGAGTCACGCATGAATGCCTTAAAGCACACACACATTCAAAAACTCTAAAGCAGTGACGCTCCATCAGAATCTAAGCACGGTCCTTCATTCCAGATGTGTGGGCTTCAGTGGCGCCTCTGTTCTCTTACAGTCCTACACAGATCGATGGAAAAGTTCAAACTGCTTATTTTTCCCTTGCTTTTTCTCTCCTGTCCTCCTCCACAGTACAGAAAGCTTTTCACATGGTCAGCAAAACGAACCATCCAAGATTGATGTTGCGTCAGCTTGTTGCAGTTGTGTGGTCAATAAGTAGAAAAACAACTCACGATGCAAGGCGTATTTACAGACACAAAACTACAAACATGCATACTTTTGCTCTGCCGAGGAAAAAGCGTGATTGATCGACCTGAACCTTCACAAACATCACTGAGCATCTTTGGGGTTTTTCAGTTTAATAATATTTTATAAAGACATCCACACTAAATGGAAACCAAACGTGTTTATCATATACAGTGGCATCTAAGGCAAGCTGGATTGTTTGGGGGTTTCATATGTCATCCCGTTTATTTCCTAAACATGATGTTCTCTTGTATTCAACCTCTTGGTCTGGATCTAAGACTTACCAAACCAAAGAATATATGTCTGCTTCATCATGTAAACGATACAGTATTTGTAATTTTTCACGCTTCCTTTCTCCGAGTTTTTCAGTGTGTGTCTTATGGTCATAATTGTAATCATCTCAATCAGAAAGATTATGAAAAGAAGAGCACAATCAACACCTCTTATTGCACAATTAGCCCAACATGTAGAATATATAATTGAATGAACCGCCAACTTTTCCAGCATATATTTTACGCAGCGGATGCCCTTCCAGCTGCAACACATCACTGGGAAACATCCATACACACTCATTCACACACACACACACACACACACACACACATACACTACGGACAATTTAGCTTACCCAATTCACCTGTAGCGCATGTCTTGGGAATTGTGTGGGGAAACCGGAGAACCCGGAGGAAACCCACGCCAACACGGGGAGAACATGCAAACTCCACACAGAAATGCCAACTGATCCAGCCGGGGCTCCAACCAGCGACCTTCTTGCTGTGAGGTGATCGTGCTACCCACTGCGTCACTGTGCTGCCCCTTTTACTCATTTATATGATTTCAAATAAGAAACTTTTAAATTCACTTTTATTTTCTTGCTAACATAAAAAGAAATAGTGAATATTGTTCTAAAATAATAATAATTTAACATAATATAATAGCAAATATTAGAAAATAATAGTAATTATTATAACAGTATAACATAACAGTAAATACTATTAAATAATAGTAAATAATATAAAATACTTTCCACACAAGGACTATTGAAATAGTTTATGCTAACTTAAAAATAAATAGTGAATATTTTTTTTATAAAATAATAAAAAAGTACAGAATAATATAATAGCAAATATTAGAAAATAATAGTAATTGTTATAAATGTATATTATAATAGTTAATATTATTAAATAATTGTGAATATTATATTTATAAAATACTTTTGCACACAAGGACTAATGAAATCATTTATGATAATATGAAATAATAATTTATTAACATTTGTTTTAGTATATAGCTTTAAAATGCTATTATATTTACACATTGAAAAGATTGAAAGTCTAGCATCTGTTAGCTTAATTTAAAAAAATCAACAGGTGTTATTACTGTTAGATTTTAAGTTATTGTTAGATATTTTGAGTCAAGCGCCTGCGTATTATACATTTTTGTGGTACAGCACAGCATGCCATTGATGTGGTCATTTGAGCTTAACTTGTAATTAACATGAAGAATCCCTTAAGTGTGTAAAAGTACCTTGAATTAAATAATTTTTCTTGCCCTTTAAATAAAATCATCAGATCAACAAATTAATGCCTGCAGTGAAAGTCTACAGGAAACATTCAGCAAGCTTATGTCCCATGCTTCCCAGTGTGTTTTGGTTTATTTGATTAAAAATTGGAGCTTAGTGTCTCCTTGGTTTGCTCAGGTTAATTAAATATCTTAACCCAATTAAAACTAATGATAAGAACTCATGAATTTCTTATTATTCAAAGAAACATTGCTACAATCAATTTAAGCAGGATTATGGTTTTTTTATTTTTATCTCCATCTTAAAATTTGTCTTGGCTTTTTTCTGTGCATACATCGGATTTATCAGGTTTGTCGGCTCACTAAACATTCATTTCAGGAGAACTAGAGAAGTTATTTCATGTTCTGTATTGAAAACTCCCAATATGACCTTTAGTATAATGGACACACTAACTGCCCACTTTATTATTTAAACAAATTCAGGTTCTAATAACAAATATATAATTAGCCAATCACATGGCAGCAACCTAATGCATTTAGCCAGAAATGATTAAAATGAATGGCTTAAATTTAAACTTAACAGACATTATGCATGGGGACTTTGGATTTGGAATAAGCCAGTGAACTGATTATGTTATTATAAACTCGCAGCTTTAAAGATCTGGTTTGTTTAAACTCAATCATCTACACTGCCTGCTTGAGACACAATATAATGTGGGTCTCACAGCGGACAAGAAGCACTGCATTGAATCTCATTGTTCTACGCCATGTTTTTAAAATATAAACATTTATTTTACAACAGTATTTGCAAAGGATTTTTAGCACTAAGCTACTGCTTCTCCTCACCGTGCTTATGTTTAAATGGTCTTTCATCTTGTTTTACACTTAAACTACAAAATGAATGTTTAGGTCAATTTAACTGACTATATTTTGATTAACTTACATTATCAAACTTGTAAAAAGAACCTTATGAAATTAAAGACAAAGACATTTCACTGAAAAGCGCTTCCATTAATCTTGGTGGTTCTAAAGATTATGTTATCAGATTTTCCTGTGGTGTGAGGTGTGTTAAGAGTGACTTAATCTGCTCTGAAGAATGTCTGAGGTGCTCTGATTGTGAATCGTAAATATTCAACATGTTCAATCCTGATGTCTGGGGGAAACCCAGAGGAAAAATGCAGAGATTCTCATGTGAATCAAAATAATATCCAATCAGAATGCAAGCTGACAAAAGACTGAAGCTTAGCAAACAGTCATGGTGCAGCACAAAGTGAAATGGACAGCAGAGATGGAGGATCAGCTTCTTGATTTGTGGCAACAACAAGAATGTTTATTTGTTTATTCATCCACCAGGTTTATTCTCAAGACTCAAGAAATGTTGTCTGAATTCCTGTTCACATTTTAGAATCTGATTGACAATCTGTTGGTGTGTGGTGTGCTGTCTTTGTAACGTATCAAAACACCACACACAAAATAGAGCAAAATAGTGACGTCTTGGACTTTTTGTCCTCATGTTTGTGGTCCCTTACGTTTTGAAAGTCTTATAAGATTTTAAAAATCTACTGTGTGTACCCATCCTAAGTGAATTGGACTGTGGCATATTTGTTGGTGCCAGGCAGGCTGGAGTGAGTATTTCAGAATCTGTGAGTTGGTATAAATAATGGTAAGCTCCAAATGGTAAGCTCCAAAATCTAGGCAGGTCAGCTCCAAATGTGAGACGCTTGAGCTCCAAGTGGCCTGTACAAACCTCCTGGGGTCTTTTATTGGTTTATTTAAGGTTTTGTATATAACAGAGTCCAACCAATTGTGTTTGATTAATGTCTACATCTATCCCAACCTGAAACTTACACATTAGAGTAACCTATTGTGTTTTATTAATGTCTACACCTACCACAACCCTAAATATACCCTATACAGTAATGCAAAAAGTAAGTATTTTAGTACAGCATCACAAAAATGACACTATATTTCTGTGCAGTAGCCACAGCTGTAAAACTTCTAACCCCAACCTACTTGCAGAATAAGTCCCTCCCATTTGGAGGTCTCCTAATCTACTTGTGACATAAGTCCTTCCACTTGGAGGTCTCTGGACTGCAGCGATATATACATTACTTGGAAACTGCCAATCTTCTGGGATTTTCACACACAAATATATCTAGAGTTCATAGAGAATGGTGCAAAATACAAAAACAGTTTGTGGCAGTTCTGTGGCCTGATCTGTTTGCATTTAAGACTCACTTTCAGGGAACCAAAAGTTCAACACTACTCTTTTTCATCTGAACATGGTTCTGATGATTATCTTACAAGGTTGAAGATCAAGCTAAGTAAGCTTTGCCAAAGGTCACTAAAAAAGGAAGTATCTACTAAAAGAAGTTTGAAACTATCTCGTTAAAACCTGCTCATCACTCTTTGATCTGATGTTGGATTAGCTGAAACCACAGGATTAGCCGTCAGGATTAACTCTAGGTTTTCAGGGTTGTTAATTGTACAAGATTGTATCAAGCACACTCCGCCGATGCTTTCGACTCTGCAATGTTTCTTCATAGCTTATCATATTTGTTGTTTTATTAAAGTATATGATTGTCAGGATGTGGTAATCGGATCAGATGTGGAAGTGTGGAGAGGTGAGGGAGGATAAACAGAGTAATTCAATCGCAGATGAGCCTCCCTTGACACATAAACGCATGAGCTCGCAATTAAGACAACCGTAAGCCTGAAGACCCGTCTGAAAGCTAATGTTAACCTGTGGTTAGACTGGGTCACTATTTCCTAATTAGAAAAGTAACACACACACAGACACACAGACACACACACACTTGTAAAGGGGGAGTTTTTTATTACCACAATGACATTTATTAATGGTGTTTATAAAACATTCTCTATTTTTACATTTTCAAAATACTTCATTATGCATGTATTTTTCTCATGGGGACTTTAGACATTTAAAATATAAATTGTGTATTAGTTTTGTTTTGAAAGCATTTGGTATAAATATAGATTTTACTATTACTCTTATGCTAAACCTATCACATTTTTGCCAGCATAAAATCCAGAAGAAGCATTTACTATAAAACACTTTAGTACAAAACCACACTGTTATAACGTGTTAAAAATGCAAGTTGCAATACAATGATTGAGCCAGTTCAATGGATGGGGATGATTAGGAGGTTATGAGGTAAAAGCTGATGGAGGGAATTTGGCCAGGATACTATGGTTACACCTCTACAATTTACGAAACGTCCTATGTAATTTTAAAGACCACAGATAGTCAGGACCTCAGTCTCATCTAAAAGGCAGTGTTCACTGACAGTATAAAGTCCCCGTCACTATACTGTGGCATTATTTATACTGTATACATAAACTGCAAAGTATGCACCCCCTGCTGGCCTCACTAACAATAATTTCAACTAGGGCTGGTCCGAATACCTTTTTGTGATCTTTTAAAACTTCGGTAGTAATCAACATCAAATATTCTAAGCTTTGGAAGGAGGGGGTCGATATACTCTCATCTCTGTGTGTCTGTCTGTCAGTCTGTTTGTTTGGATTCTCATTATGTTGAGAACCGTTCCGATGCTGCTGCGTACCCAATGAGGGCACTGTCGCATTTTAGTGCAATATTGACATGCACGCAACACATTAGAATGAATAAACCTTTAATAAAATGCAGAATAGTGCCTCACATGGGTGGCAGGCAGGGCTTATGATCTTAGAATGGACACTATGCTAATGATAGATAACACAGGGCTCTTGATACTTTAAATAAAAAAAAAATAAAAAATTTAGCAAACAAATCAGAAATAAACAGCACAGTAATTAACACACTGACACAATAGAGGGTAGGTAATTTAAATAAAACAAGAACGAAAAATAAATGACATTCAACAAACTGTACTAAATAAACAATACATGAAATTACATGAATTCCCTTATATAGAATAAAATTAGAGAAAGGTAATGTGAGGTTGGTAAGACAGCTCACGCAGCAATAAACAAGCTCTTTCTTCACAAAGTCACCTTCTAAATAAATCACAATCAGGTTTCAAGCTATACTTTGTTTACCTACACTCTTTTCATATTAAGTGCGAGGAAGATATCCAGCTTTTGAGAAAATGTGCTGTGGCTAAAAAAGAAAAGGAGATGTTTGGCTCCAAACGCCAGCTTAGGGTCACTGTTTTGCTTTCACCATGCAAGTGGTGCTTTCACACAGCTGGGGTCTTCTGCATTTTTGTCATCTCTTCCAGATGAACTGAATTAAGACATCAACTCATGGATGATTCATATTTAAGCTCTTGAGGATTGCCAGGTGTTCAGGGAACAAACAAACAAAAAAAGAAAAAGAATATTCAAATCTCAAAATTGAAAATCAGATGTCAACCCACTAAAATACAGTATTTGATTAATCTGGTCCAGCCCTGGTTTTGCCAGGTCGGCGCCCATATAGGTACAGACCAGGCTCAACCATACTTGGTTCAGTCAGTCTTGGGCTGCAGAGGGAAACGGCTGCCCTGCTTTTTAACATACTTTAACACTAAACCTACAAGAATAGCAATCATAAAGAATAGAGATCATTCTGACCATTCATATAAAACTGTAACGAAAGGAATTTGTCACTTCCTGTTTACATTCAAAGCTTACTTTGGGATTTTTAGACTTAAGCTTTGAATGTCTGTCATCATATTTTAGGAAGAAAAATCTTTTTGTAATGAAGCCTATAATTGTGTACAAGTTACTATATCGACCCTGGAGGTGCACATCTTACTTTGTCAGGCAAGCAGGAGAGCAAAGGTTTTTCCATCACAGTGATTCAAACTTTGAAAAACAAAGTTATGTTTAGGCTATCAGAAAGTGTTGTTTTTTTAGCAGAAGGTTGCTAGGCAACAGAGGCACTCGTATTCAAAGGCACAGGAAAAAGTAGTGAACGCTATAAAGTATGTGGTCAATTTGTCCATTATGGCAATTCAAGGTAAAAGTACTCTGAACTATTTTGTGTGTTGTAATTTTAATAAATCAATGTTAGAATGAAATATACAAACATGTAGGAAAAGACAGGGTACTAATTTTATATGGGATTCATCTTAAAGTGATTAAATTACTAAATTTTAAATGGTGCTAAAGACAATCAACAAGGTTTAGATAGCATTTCACTTTCTAAGAAACATTTGAGTCTGTGTCTGCATAGAATCACCACAAGCAGTAGGTGCTAAAGACAATAAACAGGTGGATGAAGCTTCTATCCCAGATCAGCCCTGATTACATCCTAAAGCCTTGCTGTTTGACCCTGACCTGAATGGGCCACTTTGCTGCTCAGCGTGGTTAAGTTCTGCTACTTTGCTGATACGCTTAAAACGATTAAGGTCTGAATGAAGGAGGCTGGTCCTGGATCAGAGTGAAAGCTGCTTGTTTATGACTTTTGATACCGTTGTATGGAGAACAGGTAAGCGGAGAAGGCTCAAATGCATTCTGCCTCACTGGTTTAAGAATGACTTAAAGCTAATCTCAAATAAGGAAGTGCACACAGATTGACTAATCCGACGTTTAGGCAAAATATACCCTATTAGGTCAAGGTATTAAGCAGTGCTGAGTAGGACATGTAAACAGAAGACTGAAGAGGATTGTTGGGTCCATGGATTAGTTTTTCTTAGGTTTCTTTTTAAAGACAGACAGGACAATTTGCATGAGGGCAAATTTAAGTATTGTATATTCTTAAAAAAACATGTTTCAAAGGGGGGTGGGGGTTCCAGCAATGCCACAGAACTATTTTTATTCCACAAAGACGCTCTGAATGAAGAGTTAGTGAAAAACTAAGACTATGTTTACACAACAATGTAGCCAAAAACAAAAAATATATATATATATATATTTCCCTTGCATTTTAAAAATGTTTCAAATTTACACGACTATGAGCTCACAACCAACAATCTGCATTTATATATCTGTTAAAAAATGACCAAAAGGTACGTTTGCCAAGCCAGTATTTGGTGCAGTAACCTTGTTAGTAAAGATTATTAAAGGGAAGTGAATGGAAGTTTGTGAAGTCAGGTTCAGCGGCTTGGCACTGATGTACATGTAGAATCTGCTGTGTGTCTACGATGCATCTCTGCTCTTGGTTGTGATGTGAAGAAAATCCACACTTTGCTGAAGAAGCAACACTGGAGTAAAAACATCAATGTGTGTTTGTTTGCACTAGCCTTTATTCTACACCACTGAACTTTCATGATGTCACTGTTTTTGAAGACTCTTGTTTTTGGGTGTTTACACGGACATGACAATCAAGGCATATTCAAAAATGTGCACTTTGAAACCTGCTTTCAGATTTATGTGTTTTCAGTCACAAAAAATGCCGGTGTTGTGTAATCGAACAGGGTAAATGAATGAAAAGTGAAATGAAAAGTTTAGTTTTTAGGGCTGAAAACATTGTTGTGTAAACGGCCCTACTGTAAGAATAATATTTTATTCACCTAAAGAGACCTCCTTCCACTTGAAAAAAATCTTTTGCAGAGAGAAAATACTCCATGGTTGTTTAATGTTCTTAGTGGAACCATTAATTGCAATTACTGTAGAAAAATATCAACATAGGCTCATTCTGAAAACGTAGCCCTATATACATTTTTGGAGATTGCGAATTATGTAACCAGAAGTACGTATGGCTGCATTTCATCTTTAAAACAAATGCTACAGGGCGGTATGATCCCGTTCCTCTTTGCTCTTACCAACTGTTTGGCTTTCCCACAGTTACCAATTTGACTGGTACCTCGTCATGAGAAGAGTTGACCACGACTACGGGGTTAAAGTCCGGCGAAGAACGGTTCAACAAAAACAGAAGCCAAAAAATTAAATAAACAAGTAAATAATAGGGTGAGAATGTGGTAAAATATGAAAACGTGGTAAAAATCAGGCGAGGGCTTTTCTTTTTCTGGATTGCTTTTTAAAACTGTCGGTTGAGTTTAGGGAAGTGGGTGGGCAGGCCAATCGATGCTTTTGAAAACACTATTGGTTGGGTTAGGGAAGGAGGAGGGTGGGTCAATCGATCGGTCAGTCAGTCATTCAGTCAGTCGACAGCAGGCACGAATGGCACTTGCGAAAGAAATTTGAGATCTCAAAAAGCATACACAGTGGCGTCTGGTGGATTTGCGAAAACAAAAACTGCAAAAAAAAAAAACATACCTCCTGGGACGCATTTGGTGCTCTTCAGAAATGTATACAGTGGTACGTTTTCAGAATCAGCCTGGAATGAAAAATACTGTAGAATGATTTTTTTTGTTTTTTAATGTAGGGATGGACAATATAGTATAACATGCAACAATGTAAATACGATATCCAGAAAAGTTTGTTGCATTGTTTATTCTAAAATAAGCAATTACAATATACTTCTCTTTTAAATGCTCTTTTTAAAGCTATAAGTGAATCATAAAATTAATACATTTCTGGGAATATTTGCATAAAAAAATTTTGCATGGTGTTGTTTCATTCTGAAATTAATTTGCTTTTGCTGATTTGTTAGATTTGTACTATTTATAGCTCTATCTATCTGAAAGAAAATGTAACAATAACAACATTCATTTATTCCTTCAATTCCAAATACACTTCAAAAAACCTAATAGTTTAGCCTTGAACTACTAATGTTTTTAACCATTTACTTTCACATAAAAAACTGAAAATCAATTTACATTAAATACCAAGCTTTTAAATTTCCTTATAGGCATTAATTCATACATAAAATGTATATCCTGGATGAATGGAACCCAAAACAATTAATTTTAGTCAGATATTTTACTAACCATGATTGATATTAAAGGAGCGACTCTAATCTTGTGTGATTAATTTGTCTTGCTTGCAAAAAGGCTTCCAACCTCTTACTGATGATACACACGTGAGATGGTTTGAGTTGAATCAAGTGTGAAACATACTGAACTTGAACTAAGCTGAAATCCTGTTGCTTTAATAATTTTGTCCTTATGTAAAGTGAATTGTACCATGAACTGAGTTGTGATTTAGCAAATCAAACATGCACCATCATTTACGGGTCAAGAAGGGAGCGTTTGACTGGAAAAAAAACAAAAAAAAACTGAAATTGACTCTCATTAAACCAGCACAATATTGTGGGCAAGATAATCTTTTCTGATGAATATGAACTGAACATTGTTAATCCAAGTAGGAGAATTACTATGAACTATCATCAACTACTGAAGTGGAACAAACTTTCTATTTGAAGAACAGCAGGGGTTTAGAGTACCTTAAACTGCCTGTTTGGTGTGTTTTCAATTTATGTGTGTATATTTTTGAGTCGTTCCAGGTAATTAAGAAGATGTTAAACCCCATGACATCTTTCACTTGAGCAAACAGCAAATTACAAAGGGGGGGAAAAAAACTGTAGAACTACAGAGGCAGTCATTTTGACCATTCTTTAATATTGTGATTTATTAAATTTCCTAAAATAAAACACATGTAATTATAGTAATCTGGCTTTTCCTAAATGTGTGTACATTTAATTGTAACATTATAATTGTATTTTTTTATTATTTATCATATACACAAAAGAGTTATAAGTATTTGTACCTGCAAATTGACCGCATACATTGCAGTGACTTTTTGCCTTGCCTTTAAATAAAAAAGCCTCTCTTGCCTAGCAACTTACTGCTAACCAAAGCATAACTTTATCATAGAACAAACATGACTTTCAGACAGACATTCAAAGCGTAATTCTAAAATCTCAATAGAAGATTTTAATCTAAATAATGAATATCCCGAGGCAGGGCTGAATAATAATAGTTCAGTAAATGGAAATGACACACCATGAGCCTCAAAGACCATTGTTTCCTCGTTCTCATGTAAATCCCTTTAGTGTAAAATCCCGGTTAAAAACTGGTCATTTGTATCGTTCTCATGTAAATCCCTTTAGTGTAAAATCCCGGTTAGAAACTGGTCATTTGTAATTAGAGAGAGAGCAGGCGCTGACAGCTGCAGACAGTCAGAGCAGAGCTCATTAATATTCATGACCATTCCAAATATGGTCAAAACTGACCTTTCATCCTAGGGATAATTTCTGAGGTTATAAATGAGCATATAAAACCATAGGTAGAGAACAATCTATGGTGACACATGGCCCTCAGTTTGTTTAATTCTTTCTTTCCAACAAATAAATACAAAGAGGCTCTTAACAAGTAAAAAGGAAAAGTCTTGGTTTTTATACCTCTAGTATCATTACTGTTGACATCTGCAGTAAATTATTTGCATAGATGCATTTATAGATGGCAGAACATATAGACACTGTTATACCAAATGAGCCTGGATATAATAATGTAATAAGAAGGCATGTGATCCTCAGTTTGCACATCCATGATGCCTCTGTGTTTAACAAGATAAATGAATAATCGGTTTTAGAAATCAGGACACCAACAGGCTCCCGCATGATATCTACACTACACTGACCCATTTTAACCAAATCTTGTATATACCAGATAAAGTACATTTCCTCTCCCACAACAGATTTTGTTGTGCCTCACAAGGACTGGAAGCATTGACAAGTGTCATTTTTTATTATTATTTTGCTTTGAGGGATAATGGTTTAGTTGGTATGATTCATAGTACTCAATGTGCTGGCTGCAACTGAGCTTTCGCAAGATATAATCATCATGACACCGCAGAAAGGTTTAGATATTTCTTTCATTTTCAGCACAAAGAACTTGGCAAAGACCTGGCAAAAGTGGACAAAGACGAGGAAACCGCAAAACAGCACAGGTTGAATAGGCCAATCAAATGATGTCACTGATCCTGCCGCGAAGCTATATATCTCTAAATGAGACCAATTTAAACTCTCAGAAAAAGCCCGGGGAGGCTATGAGGTCGACTGCAGAGTGATAGCACAGATACGCTGAGAAATTGAGGGCAAAAGAGACAGTTGATGAAATGATGTTGAATTAAATCAATTCGTTTTGAATAAGTGGAGACATGTTGAAATGGTGATGGACGTTAGAAGGCCTAGCACACATTTATTCACTATAAAAGACAGTCAGGCATCCATTTTTAGATCAAATTTTTTAGATCAAAATTATGCATTGCTTGTCATGTTTCCACAAACTTTGTACAATATAGAGTCTGAAACTTTTTATTTTTCTTTTCTTAACCTTCAGACATTCAAAGAAATTGTTCACATATTATCTTAGAGGGTAAAAAGTCTTCTCTTTCAAACAGATGTATCCAAAATATTTATTTGACCTTTGTTTTAAATATTAGAACTTTTTTAAAACACTGTAACCATATTAAAATAGTATCAAAATAAACATTACATAAAACATAATAAACCCTTTTTACATTTCTGGGTTTCTTGTTATAATATATATTTAATATAATGTACATATATACATACATTTTATATATACATATATATATATATATATATATATTCATTCTTCTTAGAAGTTTATACTGTACTTAATTTACAGAGTTTTTAAAATATCAAGGAAAGTGCAGTACATAGGATGATATGCAAGTGCTAAATGAACTGGTGTATGGAGCTGCTGGTAAGGCCTGTCACATATTTTCATGACAATCTATCAGTGGCAGGTTGGTTTTTTTGACATGGTGAAGTCACTCATACCATATTGTTCCTCTCCACACGCAAAACAGTTTTGATGTTTATGATTAATGACAGCAATAGGAGCTGATTGCTGTTTGGACATTATGTTAAATTAGAGCTCCATTAGCTCATAAACAGAATTGATGGACTCTGGGTCTTTATGTCTCTAGTGGAAACTGAATGACAGGTAGAGGAATACAAGATTTACAGCTGTGAATTCTAGTTTTGTCCATACAGGCATGGCATTACAAGCCTAATCAAATCTTCTAAACGTGTTCACAGAGTATGGATGCAGAAATGGGCAAACATGCATGATGCAAAAACATTTTTCAAACATAACAGCTTCAAAATTTGCTTTACAATATAGGTGTAATTTACATGATAAATTACACCAATATGATTACATTATACACACCATAGGAAAAAGTAAAAAAAACAAAACAAAAAAAAGATACATTTAAAAAATATATATTACATTGATTACATTACTGTGCGAGATTCACTACATTGATCTCGAATTTGAAGAGGCCATTGCAGCATATCAGCAAACCACTTACAACCACGTATTAAAAATGTGCTTTCTAGCGTGAAAATGTTATGCACCTTTTATCAAATTCATAATACTATGGAAGATCAAGTTGTTGTGTGTGCTGTGGCTTTGCTCCACTTATCCAATATTTCCATGTGTCTGAAATATTCTGAAGCAGCAATACCGTTTTGTACTGGTGTTATAGTTAGCATGAGATTCCCGGTTTAAAAAAACAAAACATATATAGCATTAATGCACATCAGTAACTCATCAGTAACTTTTTTATTTCTGTCCCTGTAAGAAATCATCGTAAATAACTGGAAATCAGGCAAACGCAATATTAAAACTCTTGGGAACAACTGTGGTCGGAACCAAAGTTCACAGGACTGTGTTTTCTGGAATCCTCTCGAGCGATGGACCTCTACATTCTCATTGCTTGCCACCGAACCGTGTCATAGCTCAATACCATAAAGTTGACATGATTTCAACTCTCCTCGACGCTCATACCGGCGAAGGCTCGACATGCCGCGCCGCTCCTCAATGCTTATTGCCGCCGGCTCCCATTGAAAATGATTGACTTCTAGTTACTTTGACGCTTATTCAATAAACATCAAATGATTACATTATACACACCATAGGAAAAGGTTTTTGAAAAAAAAAATTAAAAAAACAATGTTAAAAAAAATGTCAACAAATTTACCATCAATTTAAATTTTCCATTCATTGTGTGGTGTTCAATATGACCTTTCATTATTTGATCATCCATCCATCCATCCATATTAATTAATTTAAATGAATATGAAAAAAATATTTTATTACAATACATTATGTCATTCTTTTAGCATTTTATTACATTTTATTACATGCATATTATTGAGTGACTGTTTTTGGCAAAGTGCACTACAGTCACGATAGTAAATTGTAGCTGTGCAACTTTCATTTTGACAGGCCTAGTTCAGAAAAGGCCAGCCGGCTAGATAACAGGTCCTTGCCTAATTAGAGCAGGACTGAGTTAATGAGTGTGTCTGTGTGTGTGTGTCTGTGTGTGTGTGTGTGTGTGTGCGCGTGTGCGTGTGTGTGTGTGTGTGTGTGCGTGTATGTGCGCATGTGTGTGCGTACAGTTCTTGCTGTAAATAGAGGTCACCAAGGGAGCAGTGAGCTGTGAATACATGACTCTAAATGCATAGTGCATTGCAGCCTTTTGTTTTATGGGTTTCTCTATAGTCATACATGCAGAGCCACAAATACTAAAGAAATAAGCCCCAGGAATGACATGGTTTACAGTGAATTTAGAACAGCAAGAACAGGCTCCCTCAGAGGAGAACTCATACCAGACCGTCCTTAAAAGGTTAGTTTAACCAAAAATTAAAATGCTGTTATTAATTACTCACCCTCATGGCATTCTAAACCCCTGAGACCTTCGTTCATCTTCGTCTTCAGAATACAAATAAAAATATTTTAGATGAAATTTGAGAGCTTCCTTCAGATGGAATTAAATCTGAATATTATCAAGCTACAAGAATACTTTTTGTGCATACATAAAATCTAAATAATGAGTTTATTCACCAGTTTCTTCTTCTCAGTGTCAGTATAGGGCGCACGTTCGTGAAAGCGATGTGCACTGATGTATACCTTTGATGCCTGTACATGTCTTCCTCAGTTTAAAACATAACATAACATGAAACAAAGCAGAGGCGTATCCCCCCAGCAGCTCACTGACACCGAAGAGAAGAAACTGCAGAATAAAGTCATTATTTTTGTGGGCACTAAAGGATTCCTGTAGCTTGATAATATTCTGATTGAACCACTGAAGGTATATGGACTGTTTGAGGATGTTTTTGGTATTTTATTTTATTTTTTCAACTTTGAAAGAGCTGGAACCATTGCTATCTATGGAGGATGATGCAGCCTCTCTCTTTAGGTTAGATTTTGCATATCTTTACATCTTTAACATAACATACCTAACATACTTGTGTTCCTAAGACGAATGAAGGTCTCTGTGGTTTGGAACATCATGAGTTTGGAACATAACTCACCAGTTAATAACAGAATTGTCATTTTTGGGGAAACTAACACTTTAATCAGCATGATTCAATTCATGTATAGTATCATCTACATATGTTAAAGAAAACATTTATTATTACCTCTGCAGTTTGGAAACTATGGGCTTCAATGTGAAAAATGTGTTTCAGCTGTGACTCAACTTGAAATAAACCAATGTCCTGAAGATTATGTTATTTCAGTTAGTCCAAAGTTTCACTAAAGTGAATGAGAGACACATGCAGTGCTGTGCTGGGAGAACTGAAGCTGATACTAAAAATTTAAGTACAGAAAAAGTGTTGCTCAGGACCATCAGTGTATGACATCAAATACAGTAAGAGTGATTAAAATACAAATCTGCTCAATTGGTTTTCCCAACATTTGTTCACCATTGTGTTTTGTACAAAGTAATGTACAATTGCATTTGTGATAACCAATGGTCACTGAAAAGTGTATAAAACACTTCAGGATATGATGTAAGTTATGCTTTACATGATGGTAACAGCTCATTTCTTTTACAGTTGTTACATTTGGATTTTGTTCTTAAAAGGAAAAACCAGATGAAAGGATTGCATTACATTCCATTTCTTTTACATTTTCATATGCAATCTTATTTGCCATTGACTTTAGCAAATATACCTTTATCCAAAGCAACTGTGAGTTCAACATATACTGCATATATTTTGTCAGTACGTTTGCTTTCTGAAAATCAAACATAACCACAGCATTGCAAATAATCTGCTTTATCAGCCGAGCTACATGAACGTTCAAAAATAACTTTCATGAGAAAAGGGAAACTGTATCGCCATAGAGTCCTTCACAATTCATTTCAGTTGATAGCTTGTGTGAATCCTTTCATAGTGGTAGTCAAATCTAAAAGCCATTAAATCTAGAGTGATGTCGCTGGTAATTTGGAACCCATACAGTACGTATACATCTCACTCAAAATGCATTTGTTTTGCATTTTCAAGGAGCTGAGGACAAAAATGATGTGGACATTGAGAGAAATAGTTCTATTCTTCAAGCTTCAGAACACATTGATGTCTTCCAGAGCACAAAAGAAATTTCCCTTCTTTAAAAAACACACATGTTTGAAATAAAAGCAATGCTCATCGTGTTCGCTGGACACATCAGCTTGACATGAGAGAAACCGTTGTTTTCCTACGTTAGTTAGAGAGTTGTTTTGATCGCCTTGAATGTGCATTTCAGATGGTAATGACACCCTCCGCTTATGAATTCTACACCTGCTCGCCTGATAACAGCCTGTGTGGTTTTGCTTTCCAATCTCCATTTTCAAAAATATACCTATTATAATGGCAAATGAGGGGATTTACTCTTCTCCGACACAAGCGGCATTCTGATTGGGAAACGTGAATCCCTGTCAGCGTGCTATCTTATCTTTTAAGCCTAATGACACACACTTTTTCTCTCCGTGCCTCATTCTCATTTCAAATCACTCCGGTAACATATTCATGAATTCATAATGAAAGAGAAGATAGACAACTTCAACTGTTTTAATCAGGAATTTATTAATTTATCCTCATATGATGGCAAGAAACTTAATTCTCCGAAGACAGCGGGCAGGTCATGCATTTGAATGGCATTTCTGCAATCTCGTATTTTTGTATAACAATGGATTTTACTTTTTTCTAGCTTCCCTATGACAAGGTATATGAAAAAAATACAGGTATCAACAGTGAAGATTTGCCATGAACAGGAATCAAAATAGCACATTACAAACTATTTGCAAAGAAGAAAAACTGTGTTGGACATCACATTGGGATTATTTTCAGTTTTTCAGTCTCATGCTATCACAATATACAATAGATTTTTTTTTTCTGGTATTTTGCAACTCTTTAAAGAGACACATTTTCATTTAATCAACTCAACAAATTTTGATGCTTCCATAAGACCCCTTGGCATTGTTTTCAATGAGAAATCTTTGGTATCAGTTCCCAGTTGTGAAGAGCACAGGAAATGTATCATCAATAAAAGTTACACTTTATACAGTATGTATCAAACACTATACTATATATTGTATACTATATTAATTTCTTAATCAATTCATTGTTTCTTAAGCATGTGCAATTGCTGGACAATTGTAAGGACACATTTGGATTTTAATAATGCATTAGTAAATGATTAATAAACGCTGTGTGTTGTAATAAGTGTTGTTCATATTTAGCTCATGTTAGTAAATACATTAACTTTTCAATAGTTGATTGTCTTCACAAACAATTTTTGTTGAAAGCTTCTCCACATCCTGATAGCAATCAAAGCGAAGTGGTCCAAATGCATTTATGTGTTTTGATATTCTGTGAAAGGTGTAAGACCAAGAAAATTGAAGCCAATCGTTCCAAACATTACAATAGGCTGTCCTACCTGCTTGTCAAAATATGTAACTGCATAAATATGTGCACCCTATTGAAAGGATTACGGAATCGGCACAATTACAAATGCAGTTCAGACAGGGAACTTTTTTAAGTTTGGTATTGTCATTACTAACTGTAACGGTCTCTGGTGAATGTTTTGTGATGTATTCAAGTCAAGTCAAGTCGAGCTTTATTGTCATTGCCCAACATGTGTACATACAGAGGAATGAAATGTCGTGTCTCGCAGGACAATGGTGCTACATAAATTAATCCTAAAAAACCTATGCATAACTAACATATACTAAAATATACTTAAACTATGGACATAAGACAGGCTATACAAGTACTTTTACATGAGACTGAACAATGTTGTGCAGGATATTGTGCAAGAGAGGTATTAAAGGTGAATACTGTGCAAAAGAGGTAGTTAAGGTTTAATATTGTGCAAAAGAGTTATTTAAGGTTGAAGCAAGCAGTGCAACATGATTGTGGTACATTTATAGTAAACATTGTTTTCCTTATTGAGTCCTTGTAAAATGGAGTTTAAATAAAGTGTCAGGTACATAAGAGAGAAGATTGTTTCTACAGTGTTTCTACAGGTGGTTTGTCAAGCCCACTCATCTGTATGAAGCACAACTTGAAATGCACAATGTTTCCAAGAGACATGGCATGATTAAGAAAGTGTCTATAGTGAAAATGTGCAACCTGGTGCAAGAGTAAGCGAGATGAGAGGGTGTCTTTTCTACAGGTGGTTTGTTAAGCCCACTCACCCCTGAGTATTCCTGAACATACTCAGGGATGGGGGGGGGGGGGGGGGGGGGGGGGGGGGGTAGGGAGTTGAGCGCTCTAACAGCCTGTGGGAATAAGCTGTTGAGCAGTCTAGCCAAGAAGGCTCTAATACTTTGAAACACATATTGTGATGATGTTGCGCGTTAATGCATTCAAGAGGCGTGGCTTTGGGTGGCGATTTTGCAGGGTGGGATGTAGGCTTTCTGCGCTATTAGGCTAATGTTTTTAGCATATTTCCTAGGTCTCCTATTGCACCTTTAACTAATGGAAACCTATCGTAAAGTGTGACCCACTTCGATGTAACATTAGTATGTTTGAATAAAAGAAAGAGTATAAATTTTACATATTTTTCAACACTACTATGTTACAAGAAAATAGTATTTCACACATTGAAATAAATTGTTAACACGTTGTCACAATTAATGCTATTAACAAACCATTAACTAAGCTTATTAGCGCTATAAACTGCTAATTAGCTGCTTATTAACAGTTAGTAAAGTAATAGTTGAATTTAGGTTTTGGGTATGATTAGGGATGTATTGTAGAATAAGATCATACATTATAGCTACTAATATACAGTTAATATCTTAATAATAGGCAGGAAATAAGCAAGTATACACTTTTTATGTTGCTTTAACTTATTTTAATGTTCGCCAGGTTTCAACTACATTTTTTCAAGTTATACAAAGTTTAGCTTAATAGATTTAGTCAGTTCATTTAGTCAGTTCAGAAAAGTTCCTTTGATTCAACAAAATTTATGGCAGCAAGAATTATTTATATATATATATATATCCCATGCTAAATATAATTACCCATTTTCAAATGTAAATTTTGTGGCAATTTTCCATGTACATAATGAAAATATAGTTAAAATGGATAGTGTTTGAAACAGCTTTCCTTGATTGTACTATAGCTAACATAAGACAGCTTCACATTTGAAGTTAACTAAAACTGAACTGGCCAAGAAGTTTCGTTTCGTTTCATTACACACACACACACACACACACACACACACACACACACACACACACACACACACACACACACACACACACACCTTTTCTGCCTAGTAATAACCATCCCACTGAGCTGAAGTCTATGCAACAACCTGGCCCATCTGGGGAAAGTGAGAAAAGCAGAAGGAACGGCAAACAGAACAGCTGAAAAAAAGCTGACAGAAGCACAGCGAAGCACATTTGTGTAGAAGAACAAGACCAGGTTTCACCATCACTCTGGTCTCACTGAGAAGGGAATGGAGAAAACTAGAATAGTACCAGGCACTCTGGCAAAGAGAAGATGAGGAGAGAGAGAGAGAGAGAGAGAGAGAGAGAGAGAGAGAGAGAGAGAGCGCAATGGATAAGCAGACAGACTCCCAAAGCTTTAAGACAGCACAGATAAGTCTGCTGTAATCTTAACCGCAGGTGTGCATTGAAGGGAAAGAAAAGAGACAGAGAACTACTTCAAGTTTTCTCTCAATCTAGTGTCACAGTCTCTTGCATAAAATAATATTTTATTTAAGACTTTTATTTTAAAAAGTGGGAGCAGTTATACCAGATGGCGATATTATGGTACTGAAATATTACTAAATGTTATCGTCATTATCTGTTGCATTCTCTTTCTTCTCGAGACATTTAAACTCAAATCAATATTTCACTACTGGTTATTTAGCTGAATAATGCAGGCACAGTCATTATTGAAAACATGTATACATTTGAAAGACCATTACATGTTTTGTGTCAGACTGTTTTTTTTTTATTCAGCTATGCTTAGCTTTAAAGAAAATGCATTAAAATAAAATATCAAATCGATGTTCTGTTTTTCTCAGTTTTGTGACACATTGTCATATAGAGTAGCAGTTTTGAAACAAACGTGTTCCCAGGAGTTCAATGCAGAAGTTAAATTACACATAATTCAACAAAATATACAAATATAAAATGTGCAGTATAAAGCACCAAACTGTCTATACCCAATAATTAGGAAAGGCCAATTTGTCACCCCTGCTGCTTTGTTGCACTCTATTATTTACTTTTTTTCTTCTTGTTTTAGGAAGGTACATTTATTCTAGCTGTTCATAATCGTATTCTAAATTTGTTGATACATTTTGAATGTTTTATTTTTGTACAGTAGTTTGTTCAATATACCTGCTGTTTGCACAGATGTTAACGTGAAAATCGTAAATCAAATGCATTTGTTGTAATTTTGTAGCATAATATTTGGGTCAGTGGGCGGCACAGTGGCTCAGTGATTAGCACTGTCAAGCAAGAAGGTCGCTGGTTTGAGTCCCGGCTGGGCCATTTGGCATTTCTGTGTGGAGTTTGCATGTTCTCCCCGTGTTCGCGTGGGTTTCCTCCGGGTGCTCAGGTTTCCCCCACAATCCAAAGACATGCGCTATAGGTGAATTGAATAAACTAAATTGGCCGTAGTATGTGAGTGTGTAAGGGTGTTTCCCAGTACTGGGTTGCGGCTAGAAGGGCATCCGCTTTGTAAAACATATGCCAGAATAGTTGTGGTAGTGGTGACCTCTAAAACAGATACTAAGTTGAAAGAAAATGAAGGAATGAATTTGGGTATTGAAATATTATTTTAAATAAATAAACAAAATAAATATTACTATAATATATTAGCATAGCATTTTTACACTTGAACAAGGCAGTCATTTTGACCATTTTAAAATTTTGTAATATTATAACTTGGGTCAAATAAAACCATAATACTGTAGTACCCAGACTTATCCTAAATGTGTGTAGATTTCATTCTAACATTGATATTTTTATTAAAATTAAACACACAAAAGAGTTATGAGTATTGCTACCCTGAAAGGCAATAACGGTCAAACTGACCGCATCCACTAGTTTTCCCGTTCCTTTAAATATATGTGCCTCTGTTGCTTCGCAACTTTCTGCTAACAAAATCATTTAACTTTTTGATAACAAGAACATAACTTTACTTCAATATGCTTTCAAAAACAACAATTTCACTTTTATGGAGAATCTTTGCTCTCAAAGTGAGGTACGGACCCTCGGAGGTGGTCTAAGAACTCAGAATAAAAGGCTAAATTACAAAAAAAGATCATAGTTTTGGCGTTATGACTACATAAAATATTACGACAGACATTTAAAGCTTAATTCAAAAATCTCAGTAGAAGCTTCAAATGTAAATACGACATGACAAAAAAATCTATTCAGTACAGTCTTGAATGATCAGAAAGACTGCAATGACCGTCCTAGTAGTTTTAGAATTCTGGCAGTTTTAGTGTTATTATGTTATTTCTGAGTCCATATAATATCAGTAGTTTTTAAACCCATAATTTACGGGCAATCCATGGCTTCTCCGTGATTTCTTTTCATAGTTTGTTCATTTAATTTGTTTCTGTGACTCTTCCAACACAAAGCAAACCAGCATGACTCTCTCCCACTGCTGCAATTTCAATCCTTCTCCCCCCGTTAATGCTTTAAAATGACTGTAGGTTATGATGTCCGTGTGTAAGAGTGTGATTTAGCCCCACAGCCCCGACAAGGAAGTCTCACTGTGTTCTCAACACTATGAGTTATACCCCATTGTGTCAGTGTGTCACATTTAGCAAGATGGACGACCACAACACCATATTCATTCCCCATCCATACATCCATCATCCCTTCTGTCTCTCGAGACCGACAGAACAGGGAAAAAAAGATATCCTTCTCTGCACTGCTTTTTTGCTCTTTCCTTCAGGAAATCAAAAAGAAAGACCTTTCTCTGATTTTACAACCTCAAGCAAGAGCTGCTCAACAAACCGAACAAGCCAAGACTCGACTCTGCTGGAATCCTTTGAAAACAAGAGTCTGAACTGTGAAAATGAGGAGCGCCAGTTAAGAACGGGGTGAGAAATCAGGGATTCTGGCATCTTTGATTTCTGAGTGTTTCATTACATCACAAATTCCTGCTGCGCTGGGTCACATCTGTTTACCTTTAAAGCTTTAAGAAGTGGGTTTGTCAGAGTTTTATAAATGTGCTCACCAAGTGCAGGCCGGTGTCATCATGGTCAACTAAAATGTATTTTGATAGGTTTTTTTTTATATTTTATCTAAATGAAATACAATTTTAGAAAATAATAGATTAGATGGAAGGTTAGAGAGGGATTTTAAAGTCATTAGTGTCATTCAGGGTTATAGCTGACCAGGAGCCACAGATTGGAATGCGTGTAAATTTGTAGAATGACTGCAAAGTTTAACCACTGTGGAATTATTAATGTTTTATTTTTCAGTTAAACATATCAAGTTAGTTTAAAGCATTCAGGCACAAGAAACAACAAGTGTAGCTTTAACAAAGATTAATTACATTGAAATGAAAATGTCATTTTACATTTGGATTTTTTAATATTTGAGTTGAAATTAAAGACTTTCCAGAACAATAAAAACACATTTATTTTCTTATTTGTATCTAGTTTATAGTTAGATTTAACTAGTTCATGCACTCTAAAATGCTGGGTTGTTGTAATTACTAATGCAGATCCACTCCTGTACCAAAAGCAACCCAATCTTTTCAAAATAATGAATTCCTCACAAAAAGAGTTCAATTTCGTGCAGCCCTATTTTGAATAATAGTTAAGGTTATGAGGATCCGATTCATGTCAGTTTTTTTGCAGTTGAAATTTGAAATATCCGTTAATTCTCAGAATCGCAGGTCTGACAGAAACATTTGTCAGAAGGAGGTGTCCTTCAGTCTGCTCTGAAGTGAACAGCAGCTGCGATAGAAAATCCTCTTTGTTGCTTAAGATGTTCTTTCTTTGTCTCTTTCATCTTATTCCTCTTCCTTTCTGTCATTCTCACTGAATGAAATCTTTCTTGCTCATGTATCTTGTGCATAATAATACGTCTTTCAGTTTCTGGAGTAATTATGGTAAGATTTGATATTTGGGATCTTAGTTCACATTAGAACTGCTAATGTGATTTGTTTTGACATCAGATGTTTGTGTGTGACAGCAAATAACTGGGGGAAATGTTATGTTCTCCAGTAAAAAGAATGACATGGTTCTTTTTAAAGCAGTTAAATGTAGTAATTTAATCTAACAAAACAATTCAGTCAGTCATTTTATTACAAAAAAAAGTTAAAAATGTCATTTCCACCACAGGATACTATAAAACCCAGCACCAACATGCAGAGATGTGGTAGTTAGTAAAATGACAGGAATCTGCTGGGATGCATTTATCCACCGTTATCCACCGTACGTCATCTCACATGAAAAAGTCAAAAGTGTTTTAGAAGAGTTTACATTTTAAACGGAAAACTACAAACACTATGGGAATACCTGCTCAAACATAATGTTTAAAGCATGTTGTGATGTAAACAAATGGAGTAGATTTTCTTTATTTTTTAAATCAGTACATGTAATGGTAAGTTTAAGGTAAGATAATAATGTAGAAGTAGTCTAAAAAAGTAGTTGGATTACATTACATAAAATGAGTAAACTATATACTAACTGCAATTTTTAGTCACACTTTACAATAAGGTTTACAATAACGTGAACTAAGAATGAACAATACTTGTATTGCATGTATTAATCATAGTTCAACTTTTACAACTGCATTATTGAAAATCCAAATTCATGCTTGTTAACATTAGTTATTGTGCTGTACGTTGACATGAACTGACAATGAACAACTTCATTTCCATTAACTAATGTTAACTAAGATGAATAAATCTGTAATAAATGTATTGTTAATTGTTTGTTCATTATACATTGGCTAACATTACAAACTTATGGTATAGTGTTACGCAATTTTTATTATGTACGCGGTTATCAGTAACTAACTATAATTTGAAAGTCATCTAACCAGCAAATATATATATTGTTTTTTTTAATGTCTTGCTGTTATGGCAAACTGCAAAAGGTAAACATGCATATCATTTAATTATAGGCTGAGGAAATACATTAAACAGCAAGCACTCAATCGAAACAAATTAAACTAAATTAAATGAATAAAAAGAGCAGAAAGAGTTTGCTCTTTGGCCTCAGCCATTTATATTTATGTATCTCCAAAGATACATTTTATTATTGTAATAAACAGATGATTATTCTTTTCTTATTATTTGGCACGAGATTTAGTCAGACAGCATGTAAACATCCATTGAAAATACAATCAACCCTGATTACACATAAAAAAAAAACATGTTACCTTATTTTATTAGATACAGTTTATCCAGTTAGATAACAAGCTGTATTCAGAACATTTCATCACTACAACTAAACCGTCTTAAAGGGACAGTTCACCCAAAATGTGCTCACCTTCAAGTAGATTCCAAACTTAACGAGCTTCTTTCCTCTGTTGAACACAAAATAAGATATTTTAAAGAATCCATAGTAAACAGACATTTTAAATAACATTCAACAAAACATCTTCTTTTGTGTTCATCAAACTCTTAAGTAAATAAGTGGAGGGAGAGTAAAAGATGACATTTTGGGGGAACTACTCCTTTAATGAACTTTAGCTTAAACATCACTTCAAGCAATGAATTAATGAATATGTTTGAGTGCTCACTAATCTTCTCTCTGTTGTGTCACGTTTCTTGTTTTCCTTTAGAAAAAAAGCTTGTTTTTGCTACATTGAACGTCTTTGATCAGCAGAAGCTACCTGCGCGCTAACGCTAACGTCAACATCATCACTCGGCACACAAACACACTCACACAAGGTAATTTGTTGCTCAGCGGTCGGTGAACAGGATTGAGATGTGAGTGGGAGTGTAGTTGTGTGTTCTCTCTCACCCAGATGCCTGTTCATCTCTGGTGCAGTGAAGTTCACTTTGTGTATACATGCAAGAGAGAAAGAAAACCAGTGAGTGGGTGACAGATAAACGCATTGAAACTTTCCAGAAACTGTACACTGGTGAGAAGAATTTCGTTAAAACTTTCTAAAAGACGTATTAAACCTGTTTCTCGCTGCTCACCTTCCTAAAACTGTCAGACCGTCCTAAAAAGAAGATTAGAGACGCTTGAAGCAGAACGTGAAAACTGAGGGACTGAACAAATTGAGCATGAAAACAACAACTTTCTGTCTGAAAACTGTGTGAAATTACTAAATTACAGAAACTCTTTAATGACTTAATGTGTGTGTTGTTTGCTGTAACCAAGTGTTACGAGTTTAAGATGTTTAAGTGGGATGCTGTAACATTTAAGTGAGACAGGTGTAATGTGTGCGGCAGATCAAGGATGAGGCAAAAATCAACTTTCCATTTAAACTTTTTAGTTCATGGTTTAAGCAATATAACAATGATAAGATGAAAAAAAAAGAAAAGAACTAAACAACATTTACAATCATTTACTTTTAACAAAAACAGTGTAAGCCCAAGCAATGAAATTAACAAAACAAACAATCCTTAAATCTAAAGTCTAAACTAAGCGACAAAAGAAAACACAAATAAGAACCGAGCTCTTCAGTGTACACGACACCCGAACTAAACTAATTAAACTACAAACTCAAAAGTACACAAGCGGCAAAACACTCAAACTAATCTAACAAAGATTACTCTAAACTACAACAAACCTAACCAGACGGTCAAATGCGTAGTTTAGAATCACACAACAATCATCACTCTATTTTACGTAAAGCCAACAAAGAGCAACAAGCAAACTCGAATTATCACAGCAAACTGAGATAATAACTCACTACACCGTCTAAGCATGTCAAACACAAATTGTACGGAGCATAACACAAATGTATGGAGCGTAACACAAAATGTATGGAGCGTAACACAAAATGTATGGAGCATAACACAAAAGGTACGCCGAGGCAGAGCGCACACCAGACACTGATCAGCTGGAGCTTTAAATCCCCACGGCTCGTCCAGGGATTGGTGGAACTGGCACAGTCATAACGATGATTGACAGATAACTTAACCAATAGGAAACCTAAGAATAAGAAGCGGAGAGTCGGGTAAGAAGAATAGATACACAAGAAAAGAAACCTACTATCAATCGTAACACCAAGTATATGCCTGCCAAGGGTGCATTTATTTGATCTGCAATACAGGAAATGAGTAATATTGTGAAATAGTATTACAATTTAAAATAACATTTTCTATTTTGATATATTTTAAAATGTAATTTGGTGAAGCTAAACTTTCTGCATCATGACATCAGTTTTCAGTGTCACACGGTGCTTGGGAAATCATTTTAATGTGCCGATTTAATTATTCTTATTACAATCAAACGTTGAAAACTATTCAGCTGTTTTATGTAGTCAGCATAGAAACAATAGAAAAGCAACAATCTCATTATTCACGTCTTTGGAGTTTATTATTTTTATTATGAGTTTATATTGTATTATTTACTTGTTTGTTTGTTTGACAAAGCTATTTTAGGTAAATGAACTGATTTATAATATACAGTTGAAGGCAAAATGATTAGCCCTAGTGTGCAATTTTTATTCTTTCAAAAATATTTCCAGAGTGTTTTGAAAAAATAAATCAACACTTATTTAAAAACATAATAGTTTTAATAACTAATTTGTAATTTCTTTTGTCTTTGTCATGATGATAGTACATAAACGTTTAGTATTTGCAAGACATTAGTATTCAGCTTAAAGTGCAATTTAAAAGCTTAACTAGGTTAAATTAGGTTAATTAGGCAAGTCATGGGACAACAGTGGTTTGTTCTGTAGCCAGTCGGGAATTCATTAATTTTTCTTCGGCTTAGTCCCTTTATTTATCAGGGGTCGCCACAGCGGAATGAAGCGCCAACTCATCCAGCATATGTTTCACACAGCAGATGCCCTTCCAGACGCAACACAGTACTGGGAAACATCCATACACACTCACTGACACACATACACCTTGGCCAATTTAGCTTATTCAATTAACTTATACCACATGTTCCACCTATGCCAACACAAGGAGAACATGGAAACTCCACACAGAAATGCCAATTTCACTCAGCCGGGGCTCAAACCAGCAACCGTCTTGTTGCAAGGCGACAGTGCTAACCACTAAACATATTTCTAAAGGTGCCGTTGACTTGAAAATTTCCCTGGATGAAAGAAAGCCATATATGCAAAGAAAACATATCAAATTAGTTTACAAATTAAGTTATGCGTAATAAAATAAAATTACGCAGGGAAAAAAGTATTGAACACAAAAAAAGAAAGGTGTAGAAAGGCAGTGAAAGCCCAGACAGAAGCTAAAATCTCTCAGTAGTTATTCAGCAACCCTCTGCCCTTCTTCATTGTAAATGAATATTGGCTGTTTCAGTCCAACATCTACATTATCAGAATGATGAAGAGCAAAACCAGAGTGGACATTTCAGCAAGACAATGATCCAAACAGCCAAGGAAATTCTCAAATGCTTTCACAGAAGGAAAATCAAGCTGTAGAATGGCCCAGCCAATCACCTGACTTGAATCCAATAGAAAATACAAATTAAAGATCAGATTTAATAGACGAGACCCACAGAATCATCAAGATTTTAACACTCTGTTGAAGTCATTAATGTGACTTCATTCTCTATATGAGAGGCATGTTTAAGCTGCCATCACCAAAAAAGCTTCGGTCTGAAATGTAGATCTAAGTCAAGGGTGTCAAACTCAGCCCTGCAGAGTTTATTACCAACCCTGCTTTTTGCTTGTAAGTTTCAAACTAGCCTGAAGGACTAAATTAGTTTGATCAGGTGTGTTTAATTAGGGTTAAAGCTAACGTGTGCAGAAGCTGCAGCCCTCCAGCAGTTTGACACCTGTGATCTAAGTGATAAGTATGCTCAAGCTTACTGGACCATGATTAAAACATGTAGAGCAAGTAATTTCACTTTTCACCGATGCGGCACGTACCCCAAGAATATCAACAGGAAAATCCAATCAGTTCTCTCACTGAGGTTTGTTCTTTAAAGAACAGAGCAGTCAAAATGCAAGGAAGGGTGACAATCTTTGTGAAACGCAAGAAAGATGTGGATTCCTCTAATCTGCCTTCTAGCACTCTCTCATATACCACTGGAAAGAGGGATTCGTTCTATTGAATCAGTGCATTCAGATATTTCATGAAATTGCAAATGGAAAAATCTCGAGTCCCTGCAAAGCATTCTGGGTTTTCTACAGCTCCTTCTCTTTGTTTGACAAGCCCATGTGCTGTTAAGTTCTCTTAAGGAGAGACACTGCAGCAAAAACGCTGTTTATTTTTAATGCACCTGTCAACTTTAAGATTTGGGGCATTTTGGCTTTTCATAAAGTGCTTTTTCAGTCTAATGTCAAGAACACTCCCAAAATACACTTTTAAGTGCTGCTTTTGACACACTTTACCAATTTGTCTCAGTAGATTACAATTACAATTTACAATACAAAAACAACATTTTTTAAAGCCCTATTTCACCTGCACTGAGGCATAAATCTTCCCTTCAACAGCTCTGTATTGTGAATGTTTTTACAGATGGATAGGTTCATAATATAGGTAATAATTGAATAAATTTTATCTTTCACATTTTATTTACAACTCCAAATCAGAAAAACCACACCACACATTCTCTATTGGAGACAGGTAGGGACTGCAGACAGGATCCTGGATGATCCTTTTCTTCTTCGGTCCGGAGAACACAGTGTCCATTTCTCTCCAAAAAAAACTAAAATATTGATTCATCTGACCACAGTACATGTTTCCACCGAGTGATGGTCCATTCCAGATGCCTCCAAGCCCAGAGAAGTCAACGGCGCTTCTGGACACTGTTAACATAGGGCTTCCTTTTGGCACAGTACACTTTTAACTGGCATTTTTGGATGTCAAATTAGTCCTGAGCCCATGTGGTGATACCGCTTATAGATGAATGATGATTTATATGAATAATCATCTTATAGATGAATGATGATTATAGATGAATGATCATCTGACCTTGTCTTTTACGCACTGAAATTCCTCCAGAATCCTTGAATCTTTTAATTATGTTGAGCACTGTTTAAGGTGAAATATCCAAATGTCTTCCTATCTTTCTTTGAGGAACATTGTTTTTAAACATTTCAGTAATTTTCTCATGTATTTGTTTGCAAACTGGCGATCCTCTGCCCATCTCTGCTCCTAAAGGACCAAACCTTTCTTGGATGCTGCTTTTGTACCAAATCATAATTACAATAACCTGTTTCAAATAACATCATTATTTAACCAATTTACCTGATTACTAGCCCTAAATTGCTCCTGTCCCATTTTTTTTGGAATGTGTTGCAGGTCTGAATGACAGAAAAGGATGTATTTTTACAAATAAAAAAGGACGTTGAGCAGACAAAACAAAAAATATTTTTTGTTCATAACATTGTCTGCAATGAAATTCAAGTCAAAGTAAATTGGGAAATCACTACTTTTTTTTATTTGCGTTTTCCATACTGTCCCAGCTTTTTCTAATTTGGTGTTGTAATTCTTTTTAGAATAAAATGATGTATATAATCAGGCATATTATATATGAACATATATAAAGTAGATTCTGTCAGCGCTGACAGCATTATGGACAGTGTGCCAACATATAGCACCATTGCACTTGGGAGGTCCCGAGTTCAAATCCAAGCGTACAGGCCTTTGCAGATCCCATTCCCCTTCTCTTTCTCCAACTTTGATCGGGGTGTGACAACAGGGGTAAGATTCAATTTGCAGCTTTATTCAATAGTCAAGCAGGTAATGTTCAATACAGGGGCAGACAGTAACAAGTAGATAATCCAAAGAGTCAATGATGTAAAAGGCGAAGGGTCGAGGCAGGCGGCAAACAAACATAAAACAGTTTAAACAATCAAAGGATCAAAACACAGCTAGTCAAGACAAGGAAACCACTTCGTAAAGTTCAGTATAGGGAAACAAGGCTCGATGGATGGATGGATGGATGGATGGATGGATGGATAAATGGATGGATGGACGGACGGATGGATGGGTGGATGGATGGATGGATGGTGAGTGTGTGTGAGATGTGTGATGTATATATAGTCCATGTTGATGTCCTTCAGCTGTGTGTGTGTAATCAGGGTGGACTTGAAACTGGTGTGTGACTGCAGGGCATGATGGGACTTGTAGTTCGAGTAAATGGCAGGGAATGTTTTCCAGTGATCTGTGAGGGCTACATCGCTGGGGATCACAACAGCTTCCTGTCTATAGACTGTCAAAATAAAGGCAAAAACACCCTAAATAAATCTAAACTGTATAATTAAATACTAAAAAAGTGACTCCAAAATTCCCTCTGTAAAAACCTTCAACAAAAAAGTAACAATAATTTTGAACCTGATTTTATCCAATGTTCAGATGTTTGAACTAGAAAAGTATAAACATTTGAGAATATTTCATAAAACAATGTCTCATTTGCATATTTAAACAACATTTTAAAATCCATAAAAATAAATTGTGTTTAATTCTTAATGTAATCAATTAACTAGAGAAGTATATCACTATTTCCCTGTAGTGTCCTGCCTTAAAATGTACAGACTCGCTCTGTTGCACTGGGATACGCCTTTGCATTCTCAATGCACTTTTGACTTTTGACAAAGATCACAAAGGGTTTTTTCCAAGCATTAGGAATGCTAGGCATTTGAATCTAATTTAAAGTTAGCTAACTGATCAGGGGCTTGGAAAATTAATGTGACAGATACTTGGCAAAAGTCTTCCAAGGCCCTGTACCTAGTCTCAGGAGTTGTCAGGATATGATTTCTTAGACAGTAATTGCCAACTCATCCACATTTGTTCCAAAAATGAGAAGTGAGCGTGAGTTATAACCCCTGTTAAAAATTCAGTCGATTTGCTCATCCACTGGGCCTGAATGCTCAAATGAAAAAAACACATTTAAATGTGCTTGGAATTTGATTAGAATGCTTATGAACATTTCATGCTACATTTAACGTGGCCGTAGAAAAAAAAATGTGGATAGTTGTAAATAGTTTCAAAAAGCAAAAAATCATAATGTTAGATACAAAATATATCATTCATTCATTTTCTTTTCAGCTTTTAGTCCCTTTATTAATCAGGGGTCGCCACAGTGTAATGAACCGCCAACTTATCCAGCATATATTTTACACAGCGGATGCCCTTCCATCTGCAACCCAACACTGGAAAATACCCATACACTCTTGCATTCACACACATAGAATATTTCCAATTTAGCTTATTCAATTTACCTGTCTTTGGAAATGCCAACTAACCCAACCGGAGTTGAACCAGCGACCTTCTTGCTGTGAGGCGATCGTGCTACCCACTGCGCAACTGTGCAGGTTATTTGAAAATATATAATAAATTATTATTATTATTATGGGCGTCACGGCGGCTCAGTGGGTAGCACGATCGCCTCACAGCAAGAAGGTCACTGGTTCAAGCCTCGGCTGGGTCAGTTGGCCTTTCTGTGTGGAGTTTGCATGTTCTTCCTGTGTTGGCGTGGGTTTCCTCCGGGTGCTCCGGTTTCCCCCACAAGTCCAAAGACATGCTGTATAAGTGAATTGGGTAAGCTAAATTGTCCATAGTGTATGAGTGTGAATGGATGTTTCCATTCCGCTGTGGCGACCCCAGATTAATAAAGTGACTAAGCCAAAAAGCAAATGAATGATTATTATTATTATTGTAGTTGTTGCATTTATTAATTACAAAAATAATTTTCTAAAATACAATTTAAATAAATATATATATATATATATGCTAGGGATGTAACGGGATCTCAGGATATGAGATCTCACGACACTAAATCGCGGCGAGATTTCTCGTCAGGGTGAAAGGTTGTCTCGTGAGTTGTGATGTTATGATGGAGCGTAAGGGTGAATTCAGCACTGAAGATTGGAGGCATGATTGGATTTGAACCACACATTAAGTGCTTTGCACACACCTGGCAACCCAGGCTGCCTCTGTGTTGCGCATCAGTCATTTGCTTGGGCGGGTGTGACGTAACCGCTTTTTTCACCGAAATTCAAGGGTTACCGAATACAAAAGCAGAGGCTGCTATAACTGCTGCTACACAAATTAACCGGTTGGTAACCATGCGATGGAATAGCACTTTAGACATGCTTAAAGTCATAATTGTCGCAAACGCAAAGCAAAATAAGACATGTGGAGTATTCCTATTTTAGTTGCATTATTCAAGTGCAGTACAGACATGTAAAGGCCGTAATCAAACTATCACCATCATGTAGGACGTTTAGCTGCATTTTGCGACAGGATATTCCATACACACACAGCTGTTTGACACTATTCTCTGCACCTATCGGGTCAGTAAAGGACCACAGACAGGCACATCCCCGAGTGCGCGCACACACAGTGAACTCCTAGAGACACACACTCCAGTCGTCATCATCATCGTCACTGAACACACGTTAAAAAGTTCAATTTGTGGAAAGGAGTTCGATTCTCATTTGAAATTTTACAGGGGAGAAGCCAGTCAGTAAAGTTTATAGCAAAATATTTAGCAGTGTTTGCATGTCTTTCTGGCATAATTCATCAAAATAAATGTTAAATAACATTCATTAGGAGTTGATTTTTAAAAAAGCACCTAAATAGTTTTGCATTTTGTGATTTTTTTCAGTTGAATAAAAGACTGTTTTCCATTTATATATTTCATCATTGAAAATTTCTTAAAAAAGTGTAAAAATCTCATCTCGATCTCGTGAACCCAATCCCATGTCTCATCTCATCTCATGGAGTGTCTCTTCACACCCCTAATATGTGCTAACAATACTATTTTTAATACGCCATTAAACTGTTACTGAAGCAAACTAATTAAAAAGGTGCTTAAAGCCCCAAATTCAGAAACTGCTCTTTGATTTCCTAAGTTTCTTCTGGGCATCTTTGGTAGTTCTGTGAAGCTCGCAAGAGCGCCCTCTACCTTTCAGAGAAGATATACAGCTGATCACACAACTGTAGTTCCCTGACAAGATGTGCATGACATGCTTTTGCTAAATCACAAGGGCTATAAATTGTTGATTTTCCTGCAGCCCGACATTGGAAAATTTATAACAAAGAAGTTCCAGATATAATCTGAAAAGGTCACACTGACCTAATTGTGATCAGTAAACTTTTTACCTTCTTTTAATATAAAAGTTCAAATGAGTCTGGAAACAGATTAAAACATTCATTCATTCATTCACTTTCTTTTCAGCTTAGTCCCTTTACTAACCAGGAGTCACCACAACAGAATGAATCGCCAACTTATCCAACATATGTTTTACGCAGTGGATGTCCTTCCAGCTGCAACCCATCACTGGGAAACACCCATACACTCTCATTCACACATATACACTACGGACAATTTAGCTTACCCAATTAACCTATAGCGCATGTCTTTGGACTTGTGGGGAAACTGGAGCACCCGGAGGAAACTCACGCGAACACGGGGAGAAAGATTAAAACATAAAGAAACATATTTAAAAGAAATGGAAACAAATCTAGCATTGTGATTAGCCAATTACATAAATACACTCTTCCAAAATGTAGCCCATTTATAGACTCTGTGAAGCAGATCTTCCAGCCCTCCTCTGAGATGCTCAAAACCCTGCCGGATTAACGTCTTTTTCAAGCTCAAGCTGACTCATACACTTTAAATTATGAGTGCTACAGAAAAGATCTACATACAGAGAGCTGCTTGCAAATCGCACAGCTGAGGAGCAACTGACAAACATAAACTCTCAGCTTTCCACACGGAGGCTTTAGCTTCTACTTTTGATAAGCCGGAGTGCATTTGTCCTGAAGAGATCTCTTCACGTTCACAACCCATGAGGGAAGCTTCCATTCAGAAAGCATTATTTGTTTAAATTAGGTTGTGTGGCGTTTAAACGGATGAATCCAATCAATATAAGTTTATTTCCTTCTGACCTGAAAACCTTCTGCTGCAGTATAAAAGGATTTTAAACGATGTTAAATAGTGGTTTTGAGAAGCGAGCTAAAATGTTCTATGAAAGCTCTTTGATTCGGTTATGCTGCATTCATTTCTTTTTATTTGTGTGTATGTGTGAAGTGGAGCACTTCCTAAGATCACGCGGTGCTGCATCTCGACTCCAAAAAATGAAATCAGCCCTGTTCAGAGCCTTGATATGCTCACTCGTTCTGCTTCATCTCTCTTGGCCTGCCATATTGTCTCCTTTCTGACCTCAGCAAGAGATGAAAAGGATGATGATGATCATGATGGCATCATTAAAGCCTTATGCTCCCTTCAACGACCAATGTTCTGCCCCAAAATATGATAAAAAATTCACCCCACCGAGTGTCAAACACCTTTTGTGCAGGTTATTTGAAAACGGGAGAGGATTACAAAACCATAACCTTTAAGAGCCCAGCACTGCCTATTTGGATGATAGATCAGAGTTATTATTACGGTCTGGAGACGATGATAACCTGGAAACTAATCCCTGGAGGGGCAATAAACAAGCCATGTTGATAGTCATGTCTGATAGCTGCTGTTCTGAACCCACTTTTGTGGCTTCTTGTGAAATGACAGATGTTATGTCATGATAGAAGAAGCTGGTGCAAGGTCAGGTGAAATGACAGGGTTTCACTGTGTTTTCCAAACAAAGAGAGACAAAAGATTGAGAGAGGTTTTATTAAAAGCTTAGTTCACCTAAAAAAAAGACAAAAAACAAAGTTTTGTCAATTTATTTACTGCAATGTTGTTCCAAACCCAAAAGTCTTTGATGTATCATTGTAAAACAAAAGGCATTTTAATGGAACCTGAGAGATTTCTGCCACTGAAACTATACATTACAATCAAAACAATCAAAATTTTAAAGGGTTAGTTCACCCAAAATTGCAAATTATGCTATCATTTATTTTACTTTGTGATACAATGTGTGACATTGTAGGAAAAAAAAACAAAAGTATATCAAATATACTGAGCATTACCAATAACTGCACTATCAATATGGGTCAACAACACATAAGATATGTATATAATAATAATAACAACAACAACAAAAATATTTATGTAATAGTTGTCTTAGAAATTTATTTAAAGTAAGTCATTCAAGTGAAGCTCAAGTAAAGGCTTTTTTGATTTAATGATGTTTAACTTTGAACAGTGTGTGTGTGTGTGTGTTTGTGTGTGTGTGAAACATGAGGGTGCATGCATAAATTATGACAATTTTCCTTTGTGTGCACTATCCCTTTAAGGGAAGGCAACTTCTCTGAACTCATCTTGACCACTTAAATATAT
>CAIGQW010054471.1:2344139-2354547 GCA_903798125.1 Danio choprae
ATATTAATGTAATGTGGAGCAGGCACAAGAAAAATCATAACTATAGCCTCAGGCATTTAGAACATGTGCTTTCTGTGTATACATATCCATGCACCCAGGGTGCTGATGCTGTTTAGAAAATATTTAGATCTTGCTGAGAGCATTAAAAGATTGAAATAACCAAACCACAGCAGAGATAAAGAGAAAAACACTAGCCGACACACTGCAAATTATTAACAGTTTGAATATAACAAAAAACTCAATTAAAAAAGTTGTCAGTCAATTTTTACTCACCAAAAATGGAGATGAAACAGTACTTTAAAAAAAGAGGTAAAAACAGCAGTAAAGCAGGCACTTAGGGTGGCTTGTCCTTCGTGGACACCACTATATTTAAACCACATAAACAGCTGGCAGTCGTGTCCTATAATTTGATTAAGTTACTGCAATATAAAAAAAATAATGTGCTTTTTCAGTTCTCATGGCACTTAAAAAAATAAAATAAAATCAAGAGAAAATCAAAAGAAAACTGAGAAAAAAGTCATGGAGTCAGGAGAACAAATAAATGAAAGTTACTATGTAACAAAATAGCTGAACAGTCTACAAAAAGCACTTGAAAATGACCAGCAGATTTTCCAAAAGCCTTACACTAGGGCACCATGAGCTTTGGTGACCTTAGACTTTTGCACAGTACAGTATGTCCATATATATTTTTTAGTCTATCTAGATCTGTATGCATTTAAAGGCTTAAATATATAACAAATTAGAATTGTATGTTGTGTGACCTTCCTTGGCACCAAGCACATCTTGTTTTGAATAATTTGTCATACATTTTTGTTTTCTGAAATTATGTAATAATCAGGCCTCTTCCTGTACTTTCCAAAAGTCGTCATTAGAGTTAGGCTTTCAAATCTTTATTTCTTTATAATATTTAGTTATGGACTCTATAGTGGGCCATTTCATGAGCTGTTTGTTTCATTAGCTGTTTTTTCTCCAAATATGAATTCACTGTATTAGTGTACAAAATAGGTGCTTCCTAAAAAAATGGCATGATATATTAAATCTTTCTGTTCATTGGTGCCAGCAATAGAGGCAGAAATGTAGCCCCAAACCAGTACAGAAACTCCAGCATGTTTCATTGAAGACTCATTTTTCCATCTCTTTCCAGCTCTTCTTTCACATCTTAAATACATTGACAGGGGGAAATCCAACTCTAACCACTATTATCTGGTTGTATTCTAAAAAAGAGAATGAGAAATAACATCTGGACATTATACCATCATCAAAACAAGAAAAGCAATGGTGGGCTTAATCTTTTGCACAGTACTGAACATGTATAAATCACAGAGCTTGATAATATTTTAATTTACAATCAATCAATCAATGAATCAGTCAAACACTGTTGTTAATTAAAGTCAATTTCAGCTCAAAATTTACCGGTATTCTTTCAGTTTATACATTAAATGTATACATACAGTAATTCAGTTTTTAATTAGTTAGATTTTTGCTTGTTTTTTGTTTTTATTTCAGTGATATTATCTTAGAACTGTTCATGTGCTTAGCAAATTAGGAGTTAAAAATTCACATATTTTAGTTTCAGTTTTATTTAGTTAGCTTTGTTTATTTAATTAGAGTTTTATTTTGTTCAAACAGCTCATTACTTGTTGAGCCAGAAGGAAGACATGTTGGAAAATAACAATTGTTTTTGAATAATGACCTTCATTTTTCCCCACACAAAACTTTGGAAGACTTGAAATATAACGCAACACTGTTTTGACCACTTTTATGGCCATTCCACTGTGCTTCTGTGTCCTTTTTGAAGCTTGAAAGCTCCAGTACCCATTCACCCTAATTGCACGGAAAAAGTGGGACCGGAACATCATCCAAAATGAAAAAGAACACAAAGGAAAGCTACACAAGTGGAGTAAATGATGACAGCATTTTCATATTTAGGCCATCCGTTCCTTTAATTCGCACACACACAAGCTCAAACTAAATGTCTACAGTTCTCCAGAGGAACAAATGTTGATTGAAAAGAAAATCTTCCAGAAAGTATGTCTCAAGACACTTAAACAGTCCAGATCTAATAGCACAGAGTCCTATCAGCTGTAGAGTTCTTCTAAAGCGACAATCTATCAAGCTAGCAGCGGAGACGAAAAGTCTGCTTCGCGTCCTCAGAAGAGTGGCTGTCTTCTCTAAAGCCACCCGCAGTGAGAAGTTCTCTCATACAGGTAATTAACTCTCTGAGGGGGAAAAAAGGTGAAGAGACGACTGGATACGATTCCCTCCAGCTCCACTCATGTCCTGGAATATAATAACGGCTCAAAGTGAGTATGAAGGCTACGCTCTCTTATCTCCACAGGTATGTTCTTCAAAACAGCACACGGGCCGTCATCATTAGCTAAGGGGCTGTCTTCATCATTCTGTGATGAGTTTCAGTGAGGGGCGACGCTGCTGGAAATTTATAGTACAGGCCAATGGTGAAAGGTAATGCGAAAGGACAGATAAAATGAGCGGGAGAGAGAGAATTGGGGGATGGAGCGATGGATGATGGGCTGGCTAGGACAAAAGAGACAAATGGGAATCTGTGAGGCTGGCTATAAATCAACACACACCTAAAACGCAAATAAATCTGAAAAAATAAAGGCTAATACGGCCCGCTGGTTTCATTCCTGCAGCTGCAGTGTGGTCAAATGCGCAGCAGGGGAAAGATCAGAGAAGAACTTCCCGTTTCAGCTCTGCCAGACATTCCCGGGAACCTCATGAATAAACGTCTGGCTATTAATCTATTTAAATATGCTGCTTTGCATGCATACATTCTAATCATTGCTATGCAAATGAGGTGGTTGAGTGAGGATGGCAAATAAAAGAGAAGAGAAACCCGAACGCGTGGCAATAGAATCTTGTCTGCTCTTTATGAAAGGAACATTCCTTTCCCCATTCCATTTCCCATATCTGATCTCCTTATATGCTCAGTCAGGCCTCAAGGAAACAGTGTCATTGTATCAGGAAGCCGAATTTAATTTAAACTCCATGGAGGGGGCTGATAAGAACGTGATGTGTCATCGTGATTACACTTCGCCTTATCTATATTTGCCAACAGACTTATTTAGTGTCGGGGGGAAAAAGCGCAGCCTCATAGACACCTAATGTCCCAAAGTAGACGCGGACACAACTGTATTTCCCTCCGTTTACGGCAGCGAATGCGGGAGCTGAATTTTAAACGGCGTAAGATGGATGTCCTGTTATAGCAGGATTAGACTGCACACTCCTTGTTTTATTGCAGCCTCTTCTTTTTGTAATATCCGTGTAATGGCTTTTTCAAACTGCAGGGCCCCGATTTCAGCCATCGCTATTTTCTCATCTCGATTTGGTTCGGCTCCTGCAGCTCAGATCCTTCTTTCCATTCAATTCCATCCAATCTCGGCATAATAAAATTCCTGCGTGGTGCCGGTGAGATTTTAGGCGCAGGCGACATTGTTTATTGTCTGCGTTCACTTAAGATGTAAAACATACGCATGGGCTTCTTACAGGATATTAAAGACTGAGAAGATACTCACGCAATTGAATGCAGTTGTTTTTTTTATGCACCATTTCAGGGCATTACGGGCTCTGTTTTATAACAATATTATCCGAATCCCTAAAGAGAAATTTCTAATGCTCATTTACAGCTCAAGAAGCTTCTCTGGTATGACACATTTAAATATTTATTTTACCTCATACATACATTACATTGCATCAGCTAAACATGTTGTTATTAAAGGAAAACTCTTTTTTATTATTTACTAACTCATCTCACTCTAAATCCATACTGCTGATATATTTCAGTGAAGTAGCTTAAAGAGAGATTCTAAAGAATGCGTGACCATATCTGTCAAGCTCCAAAAAGCCACATAAAAGCAGCACACATAATATCATGCAGCCAATATGTTTGTAAGACAAATCTGAAGCAAAATGTGTAACAGCACCTTATTGCATTTTCAGCTTGTTTGATTCAAAGAAAGCTACTGTGTGAATTCAGGGGATTCGGAAAATATATTCCATTTCTATGAACAGCTCATTATGAATTAGTCATTTAATGTAGATTACATTGTTAGCTGTACATCATAAAGTTGATGAAGTGTGATGAAGTTTATAATAATCCTTTTCATGTGACTAGAATTCAGATTCTAAAATGAACCAACAAAAATCAGTGTGTGGGTTTTACGTCATATTTTACATAATTCAGTAATATCAAAATCAAGAATGCTGTTAATAAACATTTTCTTTTTACAAATAAGTCAGATGAAATATTAATCATCCATTTATAAAGGCTTAAATAAAGTTAAAGCTTCATTTCTAAATGAATCAGCTATTTTGAACAAATCATTTAAATGAATGCTCCCAATGGCTTACTCAAGCAGGGATTTTCTTTTTGTGTGTGTGTGTGTGTGTGTGTGTGTGTGTGTGTGTGTGTGTGTGTGTGTGTGTGTGTGTGTGTGTGTGTGTGTGTAATATTTATTTTTCCAAACACACACACACACACACACACACACACACACACACACACAGAGAGAGAGAGAGATAAATATTGTTACATCAATGTTATCTAATAACCCTAAAAACATTTCTTTGGTCAATATTGCAGCCCCTCAAACATAGCCCATGTAATTTGGTCTTGAAAAATTTAAATGATAACACTTTGAGGTCAATGATTTTTGATTGCAGAGTTTGGTAACTTGGCAAATTTCAGCACAGTTAATAAAATAGTCGAGGTCACAGTGGATACCATGAAGTTACCGGAGGGCTTTTTCTCAGGAAAAAAATCCAATAAGTGGGAGACCCAAGTTAAAAAAATGTCCAATAGCCCTCTATTTAATCTCATTTATGTCTAGAAGAAACTACTGATATTTTAAGGAGATCTAACTTGTGATTGATCTTGAGTGTGTGTGAGAGGCAGAGTGAATGATGGAGGTGATACTCTGTGTAAAGTAGCTTAGAGTCTTTAGAAAAAAAGTTTTGTTTTCATACCTTACTGCACTGTACCAAAACCTGTGGATTGCATGCAAAACTGTAGTTGTCATCCACATCCTTTTCACCCACTTGCTTTCCAGCTTTTATGTAGGCCTCATAGCATTGTTCAGTAATTCAATAGTACTTATGTGTTGTACCAAGCACTGCTGCGAAAGTTATGTAAGCATGACAAATTACAAGATAAAATTGCAACAAAATTAGAACACAGGTCACAAGAAATGCATTTTAACAAATGCGAGAGTACCAGTGGTCCGTTCTTCGAACCTTGCTTAAATTATGTAAGAGGATTTGGCAGATTCTGGATCTTTTAATTGTGATAACTGATCTCTGGTTAATTTGCATTAAAATATCTGGATGAATTGATCTGAGATTAGTGCATGTGCGCATGATTGTTGTAAAGGACAGATTTATCCATATTCAAAATTATGATTTACACTTTCTGACAAGAATATTTAGCGATTGCATTGAGTTTTACCTTTGCAATGGATTTTCTATATGACTATTTAAAGATTCTTAATATCATGGCATAACTGGCTATTTAAATAAATGTTGCATAATATTGCAACATTTATTTGCAATAAATGGCGGGGGGATTTGGGGGTGCAGCACGGTGCGGCTCATCAGACTGACAACGACAAAAACACAAGGAGTCATGGTGGTAATTTGTTTCTTTTAATGACAGCAGTAAATAACTGAACAACTATTTGAACTGTACAACTGTACAAGCTAAAAATTACAGATACTGAGTACTGATTCCTTTTCATGGTGATTGGCCGATACAGAGTACCGGATCTAATGCTTCAAGCTTTATAATGCATTAAGCACATTTTCCCTGAACCTTAAGAGAAGATCTTGCCTTACCTAAGAGAATAGAGTAAGGATGCTGCATATAAACACATCTCTTATAACCATTTAGATGTGAACATGTCATGGAAGCAGCTTTATAGAAAATAATTCATATATTCATTTTACTTTGGCTTAGTCCCCTATTTGTCAGGGGTCGCTGCAGTGGAATGAAAATAATATGACACAAATATAAAAATTGGTAAGACAAATGACAAACAATGCAATTTGAAAACATTGCAAATGATGGAAGAAGAATTCAACATGTGTCAATCAAGAAAAAGTGTGGTGCGCACATTTGGTAAAAGAGTTAAAATGCACATCTATAAATCTAATACTTCTTTACTAAAAGGAAATAGGCCTATAAACTACTGTTTATAGCAATAAGTGTATTACAAGACCTTATATTATTAAATATCCATGTTAAAAATAAATACATTTTAAGTTGTATTTATCTAATAATTCCAGACAGCTTGTTGGCTTTTAGTGAACTTGCAATATAGTCAAAAACACAGATCTTTCAGTTGTTATATGTAAAAAGGCCTAAATACATGCAAGACCATTCAAATATTTTGCTCGTCACCAACTATTGACTGCAGATAACTCAGTGAGAGAGAGAGGGGGGGGGGGGGGGGGGGGGGGGATTTGCACTTGCGATATCTTTACTGCTCTATTCATTTAACCTAACAAATGCAATGCTTAAACCCATCACTGAGCCTCTCTCGATCTGTTCTCTTGCTCATTCACTCTCATCACCATGACTTCTGGGTATTTTAACAATTTTTTGGGAATCACGAAGCCGGTACAAATTTGCAGGAGACTCGCAGAGCTTCCAGAGGAGGTCATAAGGTTGGATGAGACACTAGATAGGGGCGAACGCTCCGCTTGCGTCACAGCAGCTCAAAACACTGGAAATACAATGGCTGCACTTGCAACATAGCGAGCATCACTCACGCGAGTCGCGCCAACAGACTGTATAAACTGGTCGCACCACATCTGTATATAGTTTGGCTGCTGTGACGCGATCGCATCGATCGCTCACGCCCCCACGCATCATTTACCTGTGTTCTGGCTGCTGTAGGCTATGCATAATATACAGGAGCGCACGTGTGTCTTCGGTCCTGTCAGAGCGCGCACTATCCTTCCCATACAGCAAAGAGATAGGCTGTGTGGAACTCCACCTTGAGCAGAGAGCAGAAATTTGTAAACGCGTGACCATGTAGAGATAGAAATGACATGTCATTGTGTAAACACTTTATTTATTTAAATATTACTGCTATTTAGTCTGTTTATTAATAGAAGTTGTGATATGGCGCTATATATAAAATACAATTAACTTGACTTCAGGGGGGGGGGGGCGTTGGGAGGGCAGGGTGCCCCCCCTAATATAATGGTAGGGGAAGCACTGCATTGTTTTAATATATTTAACAATACTGTATTTTTTCCCAATTTATTACAGTACTCTTGTAAAAAAAAATATCAGCAGTTGCCACTTACTTTCAGTAATACCTTCGCTTGAAATGACACAACCTAATTCTGTTTATATGAAATAATATTGCTCTCAAGCAGGTTTTATCTTAGTACAGACCTGTTGCTATGACAACAACCCCTCGGATGAGTTCTGAAGATTGAAAATATCCTAGAATGTGTCAAATCATCAATAAACAAAATCCAGCTAACTAAATAATCCACTTATGAAGAATGAACCAGAAGTGTTACCAGTAATGCTTCTCAGCTGATCATGTGTGATTGAATCCCTGAACACCACTGTAAAACTTCATTACATTAACAACAAACATTTCTGAAAAACAGAAATCCATTTGATCAATCTACCCAAAGCTTCATCATTTGAAATGTAAAATAGCCAAAAAAAACAGAAGATGAAAATAGCATCAAACAAAAAGCTCCAAATGAATCAGTTTGCTACAGGAAACAAAAGTGTTTTTGAGTGTATGAAAAGTTTGCTCATGTAATTTATTTGGTTGGGAAAAAAATAGAATATAGTAATATGGACATTTTGATGATACTTTTATGGTGCTTTTTGTTCCGTTTGGAATTTGGCAATTCCAAGTCTTCTTCATCCACTTTTATTGTAAGCAATTGTAGCTCAGACATTCTGCTAAACTCCTTCCTAGTTTGTTATAGGGAAAAAAAATCATACATGTATGGAATGAAATGAGAATGTGTAAGGGACAGAATTTTTTTTTTAAACAAACTGTCCCTTAAATGATAGTTTAGCCCTGCAGGCACTTCCTTACATGCAAATGGTTAAAAACAAACTGCAGCAAAGCATTCAGCCATACTCCACAGACTGCTCTCAGATGAAAATCTGTCCCTTCTCCAGTCACACAACACAGGCTTCAGCTCTTGGAGGTGACACAACATGAATCACACAAACCCCATGTGTACACTGCTCTGTAGATTCACACAGCTCTTGTGTACATCAGCCCAGCTTTACCCACACACCTGCAAACATCCCAGATGAAAGGAGGGAAGCGAAAAGAAAGGCCTGACAAAACAGAGAGAGGGAGAGAGAGAGAGAGAAAGGATAAATGAAAGCAGCAAGGCTTTCAACTTGTGCAAAGCTACTAAAAATGATTTGGGCAGTTAAAAAAAGCCTATTTCCCCATGTTAGATAAATACAGCAGGTTCCATGGGTGGCCTTCAGATAAGTGGAAGTCTTTCATGTGTGTTTACAGTAGATGTCACAAATTTAACCCTGCCAAATAGACACTACAGCTTTATGATGAGGGAGTCAAAGAGAGTTCTGAGGTCACTCTGGACATGAAAGTTTGAAGAAAAAAACATTTATTGTAATCTAGTGTAGAAGAAAGCAAGTGTTAACTAACATTTGCATTTGTACATTTGCAACAGTTGCATTCAGAAGTAATCAGCTGTGAGGCATACATCAGGCCACAAAAAAAAGCTGCAACTGTCTGATTCATTAGAGTAAACCATTTGTCCTAAACAGTCATTTTTCTTAAATATAGTGCATGGACATCTGATTCATTCTAGTGAATGTGTCTAAAATAAAAATAAAAATACAAAATTGGATGGTTCATGTAAATCAATTTATTACAAAAGTAGATAAGTCCATCCATCTATTGGTTTTCCAATCCATTCATTCATTATCCATTCCATCCATTCATACATAATAGGCCCATCCATCCATTATGCCCATCCATCCTTCTATCCACCCATTCCATCATCCATCCATCCATCTATTATCTGCCATTCCATCTATTATCTGCCCATCCATCCATTACCTGGTCATCCATACTTTCATTTATGCATCTGTCAATCTTTTTTTAACTGCCCTAACTAACCTTGTTAGCTTGACTTGTGTATAAAGTTGTCATTTCCTTTCTTGAGAATATTTGAAAGTTTACACCTTGTAGATTTTCCTTACCACCTAATAAACAAACATTGACAGTTAATTATACTAGACTTGACTTGACTTCATAGAGCTCAAGAATTGAAAAGCATAAGATGACAAAGCTGCAGTGCATACAGTAAACAAAGTTATTGTAGATGCTAATATAGTTATCATTACGGTTATCTTTAAAGTCATCATTGGTGTGAATAGGCCTTTTATGTCACAAAAGTTCATATTTGAGCTCATTTTAATCGTAACTTATTCCACTAGACCAAACAGAACACCTGAAGTGAACTGAATATTGCTAATTAATTTGTTATTATTAACAATATGCAAACATTATATACTATTATATGCATCACCACTTCCATTAAAAACTACATGTATTAAACCTAAAAACTAGTGAATTTATTAATCACTAATCTGCAAGTTGCAACGTTTACTGTATTGTCTGAGCATCTAAAAAATCAAGAAAATCACTGTGGGACCAAGGAGTGGCTGCACTGGATGTGACCAAGACATTTTAATAGGCATGTGGGCTGGTGAGTAAATTATACAAGTGGATTTTGCACATCATCAGTGTTGAACAAATCTGCAGAATTTAATTCAGTTCATATTCTCGCTGAAGCATGTATTTATTTCATGCCTACTGGCTGTGTTATTTCCTGTGCCGTATGTGATTTGTGTAACTGCTGAAATGTGATCAGAAGAGCTCTCGGGAAGCTCTTCATAATAAGTGGCGTCGCGGGTTGTTCCTCGCTGCAGAGAAGGATCATCTCCGGGCCTCTTCACACGTCGTCCCCCTGAACAACCCACACTCTTGGGTATTAATCAGCTACTCCTCTCCTATAGCCACAGAGCAAGCTTGAATACCCCACCATCCACTCATCATAGTGAAAATAATGGGGGGAGGAAAGAGAGAAGAGGACAGACAATTCCAGACTCTGTGTGTGTTCTCACTCTAGAACAAGAGAAGCCTTAAAAATGTTTACATAAATGAATATTACTGGCGATTACAGTCTATCTATCCATCCATCCATCTACGCAATCCATATATCCATACATTATATCCACTTTTTCCTTTTATAGATCTACATATTTATCTGCCCATCCATTCATTCATTATATACATCATACTTATATCTATACATCCATCCATCAATCCATGAAATCATATAATATCCATCATATCCATTTATT